>DWNE01004068.1:0-15719 GCA_018249875.1 Cecropterus toxeus
ATATTTAAATTATTTTATTTCTTTTTGGTGACATGGAAGTCGGTTTCTATTTTTTGTTAAAAAGTTTTATTGTTTCTTGCGTTTAAAAAAGTAGACCATAACTTGAACCTGTAATAACTTTTGATAGAGAAAATAAAATGTAATGAAACAAAGACTAAATTCAATTTAAGTAGATAGTTTTAGTTAGTAGTGATCTCAAACAGACAGAAAACCTCCTAAATTTTGTTGAAATTTCTACAATACTTATTCACAGTATTTTGTGTCAAAAATATGCGTTGTACATACGCGCAGAACTTTTTATTACATATATGGATAGCTAAGTTACTTAAACCCAATGTCAATAGGTACTCGCGATGTACGCAGCGGTCCACTGAAGCCTGACTAATCTAGTGCTCTTGTTCACAGAATGCCGTGGCGCGGAGTAACGAGTGCAGGGTGAGGTAACACGATGAGCGCGCCGGAGCCTCTAGTGCTTCAAGCGTTGCAAGGCTACACCCAGGAATGCGAGAAGTGGCCGGGTCCCCGCGCTGTCAAGATATATGTCGCATCTGTGTACAATGGTAGGGTTTAAGCGATCTAGCGCTGTTTTGTGTCTTGTTGGTTAATACAAATTGATAAGTAAGTCTTATAAGAATATATTAAATTATTTATTTTGTGTGGTCTGAATAAACTATACAATCTAAGGCTTGGAGGACGTATCTATTGATGAAATAACATGTTGCGTACAATAAAGTAAAAAATCGATTTGATTACATTGCGAATTGACCATTGCTGGCCTTATCGTCGTTTTCGATCTTCGTCGTCGTCGTTCGTCGATCGACTTTAATCGAAAAGTGTCATTCTTTTGTTTCTAAGAAAATGTATTTGACTCATCGCTGACTTTTTGTGATTAAGAAAAGTGATGGATCACTCACAAACTAGATGAATAAAAATGGCAAATTATCAGTTCCGCGGCATAATACTTACTTCATAATATATTTTTTGCCGTTATGTACTTGGTTACAAATTACTATTCATCCACGCTTACAGTTTAAAGTACCTGTACCACGAGTAATAAAAAAGCGTAAAGGAATCTCTTTTTAAGATATAATATTTTTCAGATTTCCGCGAAGTTAGGCGCCAGATACTCGAGCTTGTCGGTCCCGAGCTGCAATCCACGTACGACGATCGTTACATTGAGGTAAGAACAAACTACATACATCTTTTAACATTATTTTTGAGTATAAAAACTTTGCGTTGCTAAATCTTAGAGGGTGATGTTATATATACGTGTGTATTTATGTACTTATATATGTTTGTATGTCAATTTATTCCGCACGCGCTACAGCTACGGCTTGGTGGATAATGAATAATTATTTTTATCCGTTATTTGATTATTTTTATCCGTTATTTGATAAAAATAATTATTCGTCATTCGAATAATTTTCTTTTGAATAAACTAAATTATTTATTATTCGCAAACAAGTATAGAATATTAATTCGTTATTCGTTATTCAAATAAATTTTGCCCAAATCTGGGTGAATCACCTGGATGATCACGGAATATACCATTCAAGACACCGACACAACGCCATAAGTATCCTAGTATTAAGGTCATTTTGAAGAAGCCGTTTCACGTTTCTACTTCTTTACTTTATTGCTTTTCTTTGGCCAAGTCAAAAGAAATAGATAGGCGTCTTCTTTAATCAAATCCCTCCCTTTGCGGCTGAACACAAAAGGCTTTGATTTATCCATAGCTCTTAAGCTTCTCGACTGTTGAGACATACCTATAGCTACTTATTTCCTCTTAGAAGGTATTCTCTTTACTCGTTTATCGTTACCTAGTGGAGTTACGACTTATAAATAATTTAGATGTACTTCACTTGAAATAAAATTTATAGGCGCTTCATTATATGTTAACCGTTAATTTTGATAAATTTCACAATAATAATGTTTCATACAAAATATTTTATAGCTTTAAAATTCTAGATTTTGATTTAAACAATCGTAGTCTGATATCAAAATCGCAAAAGCTTTCTTAATCCTGATAGAAACGTGACTTTAACAATTATTTGGCAACTATTTCTAAACTACGTTTAAATTACGTTTGTTGACCCACGTGGCGGAGCGGTCACCATACCGGTCTGACACCCAGTGGGTTCCAGGTTCGATCCCGAGCCAGACAGACATCTGAATGATGAGTTTAGATTCATGTTCTGGGTCTGGGTGTTTGTGTATTCGTCTTTGTGTATCCATAGTACCCAAGGCAGGAGAAAATCCTACCGTTGGACTATGAATGTAGAAAGCGTTTTTTTTTAATACTTGCAATTAGTTATCGGTACGTATTTATTTGAGACTTTTGTATTTACCTATCTCATAGATATGATTCCCTAGTACTATATGTAAGAAATAAAACACTAAATAAACAATGACCGATTTGTCACAGCTGTAGGTGACAAAATTGTCACAGTTTTGACGCCTAACCGCCCACACAGTACATAATAGGTACACAGAGGTGAAGCTGTTCCTACGATTATACGAGATGATTGATTTTTATGAATTATACCTAAAGCCTTCTACAACGGCCTATCGAAATAAAATCAAAATAAAGTTTTTTTTAAATCCAATAGGTACTTCCAAAGATTAGCGCTTATACAAAATATCTCTTCAGCTCTAATATTGGTATTCTAAGATTAAGGCTTAATCCCTTCCCACACAAAGTAGGCAATAAACGAGGGCACTAGAGATAAACTAATAAACCTGAGCATCCTCGGTCGATCTTTCTATCTCAATAATAAAACTGTGATAGAGTATTTACGAATCACGCGAAAAATACTCGGAGGGTATTGAAGCAATTTTGTGTGGAGTGGCTTCGAATAGAATCGAATATTGCCTTAGATATTATATACCAATACCGGAGTCACGAAATTCGATTTAAGAAGGCCTTATATCCAACAAAACCACTAAGAGTTTATGAGTTAATGAAAATGTTTCTTCTGGTGAAATGGATATTATAAACACACACAAATGCAGATATACGAACACACACAAACGCACGCACAGACGTTTATTTTTTCGTTTCGTTTTTTAGGATTTATCTTAATATACAAATATATTGTTTATTCTAAGGGTAGGGTACAGGTGGCAATAGTACAGGTTTAACCTAGCGTGGACACAGGTAGCAACAACTTTTTATTTACTTTAATTAAATACCGAATAAAAATTGAAATATTGTATGTAGACACATATGTGTCGTTTTATACAAAATAAAGATTCTTATTAGGGTTCCCTACCCACAGGGTAAAAACGGAACCCTATTACTAATACTCCGCAATCCGTCTGTCCGTCTATACCTCTATCCGTCTATCCGTCCCTCTGTCACTAGGCTGTATCTCTTGAATCGTGATAGGTAGACGGTTGAAACTTTCACATATGATGTATTTTGGTTGCCGCTATAACAACAAATACTAAAAACCTACTAAAATAAATATTTAATGTGACTTCTATACAAAAAACTTTATTTTTTTGCCATTTTCTCGAACCATTATAGATAATGGTAGGTACGGAACCCTTCATGCGCGAGTCCGATACGCACTTGGCCGATTTTTATTATACAGGTTCAAAGGAATTAAGACTTCCATAGACCATGCAGACGAAATTATACATTATGTTGGTCATAAAACAAAAAAATAACTCTCGTATCACTAGGATGAGTTGTACAGACGGACAAATACATTCACAAACCATAAAAAAATCCGTATAAGCGCATAAATTAGCACGAAAATAAATCAAAACCATCAATCAAGTTTAAACGTTATATAACAACAATAAATATACGGTTTAAATTTATATATTTACGTAACTCATACCGTTTTCATATTATGGTCTAAGTTAGATCGAATTTACAAAGTTGAACGGAAATCTGCATCGAACTTGTTCTTTACGATCCGTTTGTAACAAACTTTATTAAAGTTTGTATCTAGAACTCAACACTCGTTGCTCGTATACGATACTCGTATATCTTCAATTCGAATAAGGCGTGGCGCATATACACAATTCTTATCGATAAAATGGACTAGTCGACTTTTATGCTTATACAATTTTATGACAACCAAACAGTTTGAAGTCGACTAAATTGTCTGTATGCGTCAATAAGGATTGTATGCTAATGCATACAGACAATTTAGTCGTTACCGATGAATAAATGAACGGAACGTCTTACCCTCCGGGTCTCTCATATATTACGGCTAAGTCAACATAAGGATGGTGATCAAGGATCTCTTGGCCTCGAGGGGTCTCTTCTTTACCCGGGAAATTCTCAAAGAGGTCGAATATCCTCTGGATCCCTAACATAACATACAAATGTAAAAGATATTTGCTATCCCTGCTATTTAGTGGTGACTCACAATAGAGAATAATACACTAGTTTTATGGTTTCGCCTATTCACCGGTTCGACGTGAATAGTTGCGAATCGATTATTTAATCAACGCAATACAAATTGAACTGTAAGTTGTAAAACTATTAATGAAAATACGATCAATGTTGTTTTTCTTATTTAACTAAGTAACTTTCTAGTTGGTCGTGAGTTGTTCACCTAAAAGTTTTACATGTGCGCTAAGCCTTAAGTTGTTCTGCTTCATAACTCTAGGCTCTAACTTAGTTTACATAACGTTCGCTACGTTCAAATCCACACTTGAATGCTCAGTTTGTTTAAAGGCCATGGTAATACATAAACTTTTCCTGGATATTTGATAAAATACTTAATATTAATGAAAAGTCAGTTTTAGCCATTTGTTTACGAGTATTATACGTATATGCAATGTTCAGGGATAACAAAGTTATGATAGGGGAAAAACTAGCTGAAATCTTTTGTGTAAATAAACACATTTGCATTGCCAGAATGAATTCGGCAAAGCACGATCGTGCTTTTCGGTAAAATAATTCAATCCAATACAAATTAATTCACCTTTTTTCACCTCCCGCTTGGTTATGAATTGACTGCGTCTAGATTACTCTACATGCAGTATTTAGCTATAGGAAAAGATGATTTGAGTAAAAAATTGTGTACAAAATGTATTTTAAACTAGCACAATATATTTAAGAATGCGTAAAAATGTTGGACATACTAAAATTATATTAATTGTGAATATTTACATAATGATAACCATTCATAAAGTAATTATCTGATAGATGAGAGATTAATAACAGCATTGTTCGAATATTACGTTACACACAGCGTTAGGGCAAAGCCATACAGAGAATTAATCAACGTCCAATGTACATATATGGCATTATGAAATTATTATCGCCAAGCCATTGCATAATCATATCAGTTTTATGGTTGCGTATTCGATATTTAAATTAAAAATAGATATACCTATAATAATTATAATTCGCAGTTTATAACGAATATTCTATTTATAATACACAATTTTTGAGTATATATGTGTTTCTGTTTCACGAAGAACTACTGGCCGGATTTTGTTGAATTTTGGCGCACAGATAAAATTAAATAAAATAACAAATGGGATACTCATGGCCGTGGTAAAAATGACCGAAGCACAAATATTACCTTTGCCTCATACCTTTTAAAAAATAATTTAAACTTGACTTTTTAATTTGGCGGGAAGCCATTTGTACAAAATTAACTTCAATCAACTTACAAATACATAAACAACTTCGTTTCTTTTTAATGTTTTGACCTCGTTTCAGATTCAGATGATTTTTTCTGCATTGTTTGATTTTTTTGTGCTAGATCGAGTTCGTGGACATGCACTATGGGACCGACGGCGGAGATGAGACCAACCCTGCGTTGCTGCGATACCATCTCGAGGAGATCCGTTGCTGCAACCAGACTTCTAAGGCTGGGTATTTTCTTGTGAGTTGCATTTTCTATTACCTATATGTGTGTATAGCTGAAGTATTTCGCTGTGTCAAAAAAGGGTTTTACTCGCTAACCGCTGATGATGCAAAAAGTGATAAGTATCTTCGGGATAGAAAATTACTTAAATGTTAACCTCGTCTATGCCATCAAAAGTTTACTTTTTCTATTCTCTTCTTATTTAAAATTGAAATATGAAAGTCTGAAAGGTTGTGACGTCACTAAAATAGTCGCCATTTTTAAATTGTGAAAAATGTCGAAATCAAAAGTAATTTTCAGATTGACCAGTTAAATAAGCTACATCCATGCAAAATTTCATTTAAATCGGACCAGTGGTCCTTACGTGATTAAAGTAAGATATACATCATCTCATTTTTATTTGTCACGCGCTACAGCCCAAACGGCTTGACGGATTGTGACGTATGACATATCATTAGAATCGTGTCAGTTTGCATAGTGCAATAGGCTATATAATTTAAAGCTTGGTGTCTGGAAATGGCGCCATGAAAAAGTGGAAAGGGGGGGAGACGATTTTTTTTTTACTATAAAGACCATATGGGTTTCAAATTAAAACTAATATACCAATCTAAAACTATACAAATTATAATAATTATACTTGACTTTTACGATAGAAACGCATATAAGCGTTAATTTAAATATATATCATTATGAACAAAAATTTCTTTTAAGTAGTCGAGTTTTTTGTTTTAATAATCATTGTTGTACAAGTAAAACATAAAGTTGTAATGGATTATTATATTTTAAAACAGAATAGGAATCATGCAAACGCGCCATGTTATTATAACCATACAATGGCCATAAGCCGACTTGTGGATTAAGGAGATTATAACTCATCAATGATTGAAACCCAACATTAATTATATATACACATAGTATAGTTATCATCTCATCACAAAAATATGTTAGATATTATGATTTTTAAGTTAATATGACGACTATGACTATGATATAAACACCTGTGCCCTTATTATGAGTTAAGATACAAGGTATGGTTGGAAAAAAATGCAAACTTGCAATGTACATTGCTATGTATGGGCGAAATCATAAACGGTGATCGTTTAAAAAAACGTAGTAAACTCGTACTCAGCACTACTCTTTTTAATATGTACATATTAAAATGTATCCGCAATAATTTTAGTCTAAAATCACATACTGCTTCTCTGTTTGATACTAATTACAATATCGATTCACCTAATTTTCTTATATCATATACAAATATTTTTTTTTTCTATCATAGTGCTTCATCGGTGGCGACGCATCATCGTACCAGCCGGTTCTTCCCTTCAAGATTGACGTAGACAGATTTGAAAAGCTGGTGAAAGTAGACTCTTCCCAGGCCGCGCTCGTCCGTGCCTGCTACAAACTCCATAGCGACGATAGCTACCATCTAGAAGGTGATGACAAATGGTAAGATAGTATGTTCTACATGTAACGTATTATAATATAGCTCTATAATATTATATATGATATAGATGACTACAAAAATAGCCAAGTCTAGAATAAAGATCAAAATAAATCGTTTTATATCCACCGGACCGGAAATCGAACTCCTGACATATGTATCATAAAGATCTTCTCCTCTTATAAAGACTGCCAGGTTATTTACTGTAATATATTAAAATACGATCTTTTTCCCGCGGTTCCGTTCGTTTGGATAATGTACCACGGTAAAAAGTATGGGTTATCCAGGCCATAAGCTTTTATATTTTTGCCAATATTAATCCAAATTCAATTACTAAGTAGTTTTTTCTTGAAGAATAACAAATACAAAATCTTTAGCATTTATAATATTAGTAAGATAGATGGCAAAATCCGATATAGACCAGCATAATCAAATAAAAATATGAAAGTAATATTATTTTTTTTAAATAACCCCAGTAAAAAAAACTTGATATATCCTTTATCAGAAATTTGAAAACACTCTGTGTAGTTGGGAATGAGGGGTGAAATCACGTAGAGGGCGAAACAAGATAGTGTATAGTATTGTAATCATAATTTGACACACGAAAGTGTAATATCCAAACGCACTATTTTACCATCTTTACATCTTGTTAAAACAGCTGGCACCATTCCGAAAGCCAAAATCCGGCACAAAATTTAAAACGTACTCATGTACTAATGAACTTCAGCCATCTCGCCGGCATACAGCATTTCCACATTCGCTGATCAAAGCAATCAAACGATATTGCTTCCCGCAGCCGCATACACGAAAGTCGTATCGTTGCCTGAGGCGAATCAATCACGTTAATTATGTACCGACGGTATACAGTACATGTACTGTAATAAAATTGCGTTAGGCATTTGGTTGGGAACGGTTGATTAGTGACTAGCAACTGTATTATGGATTTATGGTGATTAACTTAATCCTTAATGGTAACAAGGATTAAAAATTACGTAGGCTGAATCCATAATACTCCTACACAAAAACACGTTGAAGTTGCTTATTTACTTAGTTCAAATTATTAGCAAGATATATCGATATCTATACTCGTTTATATATAGATCTTATGATTATATTAGTAAAACATTAATGACAAAACTTGTAAAATAGTTGCCTCTGTGAATATACGAGACTTTAATGCATAGGATTAAGATAAATCTGGGTCTTATAAATATTGTATAGACAGCAGTTGTTCTGGAACACCAAGAAATGCAGCACAAAACAACAAGATCTTTTCATACCAATTCGCGAAAAATGATTGCTTTCCTCTCCCCTAGTATAATCCTAAACCTTCACAATTGCCCAAATAAGTCACCCGAAACCGAGAATTCGTGGAATTGTTATTCTCATCTGACTCAGTAATTATTCGGGAGATACAAACACAAATAGGCTGCTTTTAATATGTATTATCCATGTTGGATGTTGTAATTATCCAGGCTCACCTGTGATATTTTTCAAAAGCACTCTCATTATCTTTTATACCTATTCTTCGAACCTCTATTTACGGTATAACAATTTACGATCATTTCCCTGAAACGAGATCCGATTACTCAGTGGGATCGTAAAATAAGTAATTTATAGGAAAGGAAAGAGGGTTTTCTTCTCGTACATAAATATCGCTACACCTGCGAGAGGATTCTACAGGTTATCTTTTATTGCTGAGACGAGAGGCTCCAGATAAAGAAAATCTATAGAACGGCAATATTACGTATATTATTCAATTTGGTCTGTCTCGGCAGATGTATTCCGAATTTATGTATGAAGATGGAAAGGTTAGAAATTGAAATGTAATCAAATTGTACATTTTTATGATCATAATTCTGCCTTAGGTGTAACGCGTAGATGGATAATAATGTGAATATTTCGTATAACGTCTGCTGGTATACATTAAATCTAGCGATTGGATTATATATTATAGGTTTTTATGATATTTGCAACTCAACTTTTACCAGCTGGTGGCACCAATGTAGTTCGACCGGAGAAGTATCACCGCCATACTTATTTCTAGCGTGAAGCAGTTCTTGCGGTGGAAGGGTGTGGTTGCCGGCTCTCTTATATATGAGGCGATCATCTTAGTCCTTGGGAGTAGCAACGCAACTGTAATCGACTTAGGATATAATATATATGAAGTTGCTTATAGATGTCTATGGGCGGCAGTTACCACTTACCATGTAGGTGGAATGCATGCTCGTTAGTCACTTCATTCTTATAAAAAAAAACTGGGAAGGATACCTATACGGACCAATCTAAAAAGATTACATTTATGCCAACCACTGTCACTTGTACCTCCTGAATAAATTCATTATGACTAATATGCAAACCAAAACAACATTTCGGATGAATATTTGAGAATAGACAAATCTGATAATACTTAACAACCAAAGTGAAGTATTTAATATTTTTTGAAATATAGGTATATACTGAAATTCGAAAGTTATTATTCAAATAACACTAAGTAGAATCTCGAAACAATCGTTACGATGCCGCATTAAAACTAATCCGTGTCACCTACACTTATAATTAAAACACTTGTAGCTATACATTTTTAATCTTTATGAAACATGTAATGTAATTCAACATCACATAGGTCAGTAGAAATTTACGTAATGTCACACAATTTTGATTCAAGTTGTGCTTCAATGTAATTTCCTTCAAAGCAAAACTTTTAGGTAAGCTAGGGTGATACGTTATACAAATTACACAGAAACATCCTCTAAAGTAAACTGTAAAGGATGTTCTGGCCAAGAGCTTTCAGGAGCACACGAGCGGAAAAGTCGTTATACGAGCGTATGTGCAAGTAGTTATATGTGCACGTACTATGGTACTGTAGATGTACAGTCACGATCATAAATATATGACAATGGGCACGTCAGCAAAAATATCTGTACCAAGTACGAGTTCAATAATATCTGTCTGCACGAATGCAGTTAACGATATCTGACATTAAGAGGCATCATAGTAAAGTGACACAAAAATAATGTGATTAAAATGTACCTGTCCTGTAAAATGTACATGTCAAACTACCTGTAAAATGTACATGTCAAACTACCTGTCAAAGCAAAAATAGGCGACATTAATTCCACAATAAATTCCATTTCTACTTAATGTCAGATATTTTTAAAGCATTCGTGCAAACATATATTAAAGAACTCGTTCATGGAACATATGTTTTGCTGACGTGCCCATAGTCGTATACTTATGCTTGTGACTGTACTTAGTACTGTTTATTCTGTAATATTTACTATATCCATTAGTAGCACAAGTGGAGTATTCAGTGCGCATGACTTGGCAGTAAATGATATAATGTTTCATAATTAATTTAAGTGTAACAAGTATATCCACCAGGTGGTAGAATCAGTCTAGTTAGACCGGGGAGGTACCATCCCCACACCTATTTCTAGCGTGAAGCCGTTGTTGCGTTTCGCTGGAAGCGAGTATTAGCCGACTCACTTATATATGAGGCGACCATCTTAATACTCGTGAATAGCGCATCTGTAATTGACTTCAGATAGAATACCTATTATGTTTGAAGTTGCTTACAGATTTCCATGGACAGCAGTGACCATTTACTATGTGTATGGACTTTTTTTTATAAATATGAAGTAGCAAACGAGCAAGCAGCCTACCTGATGGTAAGTGGTTACTGCCGCCCATGAACATTTGTAAGGAACCTCATATAGAACAGGGGTTCTATATGAAGTCGACCACAGATGCGTTGCTACTTCCAACTGACATGGTCGCCTCATTTAAAAGTGAGCCGGCAACCACACCCCTCTACCGAAACGCAAGAACTGCTTCAAGCTAGAAATAGGTGTGGCGGTGGGACTTCCACGATTGAACTACATTGGTTCTACCACCTGGCCTTCATACGAGTTTGCTATTTGAGTCTTATTAAAAATATTATGCAATTCTTCCACCAGGTTTAATGACTTGCTTGAAAGGGGTGAACAGAGAAGTCGGCTCGCAACGATCCAGAAAGCCTTCAACGTATTAGTTCTAAACGCTTTAGCCGATGGTGCGAACGTTGCTGACCTATTGCGAAGTCCTGTGGAGATCCAATGTGAATTAGCTTTAGGTAAGTCTGAAAATCTATCTATTTATAATTTTTACGTGTATTGAACTGAACATAATGAATACTCTTAAAATTAAAATGGAAATTATGGGAATAATTAAGAGAATAAAAACATAGTATTGGTCTATGTTTCACATATTCATTTTATATGTTTTAATATTCTATTTTAAATTTCACCTAAACTCATATCTATGTTCCATACCTAACGTTACCTACCAACTACCAACATAGGTAGGTAAAATTAAAAATAAGTACATAGGTAATATTTCTAAATTGTCCAAAAGAAAACTCCTTTTGTGACAATAGGTGACTTAAAAAATCTACACATTTTTTATAATATACATACACATTTACACATGTATATCATTTCGTTATTATATTGTTGTACCTAACATCCCTATACCTTAATATAACGTATTTCCTAGCCTGAATATAATTTTAAATATTTGTGTAAGTAAAGCAAACAAAAGAGCTTTAGTAATAAAAATGATGCAAATATTCACCGACACAATTCCGTGGAAATAAGCGAAAGATCGCGTTGAAATATTACCGAGCGCTGAAATATTTGTGCTACTTGTTGATTATAAACGAAATTGCTTGTGAATATAATTAATCAGACTAAGAGAATATTTTTCATATTACGTACAAAATTACGAGTACATATTGAAGGATATTATACTTTTAACACATATGCGAATAGTAAAATGTGCATAAAACCTTATTGATTATATACATTAGTAACTGCTAGATTTTTTTTGATAAATATGTTAGTACCCTTTGTATTAATTACAAAACTATTTAGATTTATAACTCGAAGTTATTTCAATTAGCCTCAAAGATTCCTAATTTCAAAGATTCCTAATTTCGCTCTATATGGATAAGCTTTTTTATTTAGTATTGTATCATTGTAATATTCGTTGTAAGTATATTTCTTTTTCTATTCTAATTTTAAATGACACATTTTTCACATATCAAATATTAAGTGTAACATAGTGTTTTACATCAGTTATGTAAAACACTATGTTATTGATAATGCTGAAAGAATCTATAGAAGCAAAATAAGCGAGTAATCAGGATTAAACACAAATTTCATAAATTTGTATGAATGGATTATTTGAAAAGTATTATGAATTTAAAATGCATAAAAATACATCAGATTATGTCATAAAATAAACACGAACAACACGATATTTACCTGATATAAAATACAAATAATCGCCGACCTAATTCCGTAGAAATTATTGACTGAACATACTGAAATATTACCGAGCTTTTTGAACTACTTGTTGATTAAACTGGGAGTTGCTTGTATAATGAATAAACTGAGGTATTGCAACTTATTTATGCAAGCCTTTTTCTCTACCGTCAATGTTTAAAGTTTGGAACGAACTACGAGCTTAACACTAGTATTTATTATTAATAACCTAACTTTAATCCTTTTCACTTTTGTCTTTTTAACCTACTTTCCAAAGGAAAGAGTTTATCTATTCGTCATTTGCGCATATTCAGTGATTATTTCGCGACACTGCACCCAACGACTTAGTATGCGGTTAGTCTCACATGGGATCCATTGTCTGCAATTTTCATTATGAAACTTTCCTGAACATGGACATGGTCTGATTGACGTTTCTTTAGTTTTTGGATAGATAAATTACCCTTTTTTAAAAAACATAACGATTATTTTTTTCAGAATTGTTATCGAATGGAAGGCATCCAAAAGGCATGATAGCTGTTTACCGGGACATTTCCGATCTAGAACCAGATGACTCAAAAATAACGGCGTTAGCCCATTCTAGAATAACTAAATTACACAAGAAATTAGAGGAAACGTTACCAGAAGGACATATTATAAGGCTAGAGTAAGTGACTCTATAAATACTATAGTATTATTTAATGTAGAGATAACTCTCCTAATAGAAAGGTCAGTTTGATTATTTTAATACTAGCTTTTTCCCGCTGCTACATTTTTTTTTATGAATATAAAGTAACAAACGAGCAAGCAGCCCACCGGATGGTGAGTGGTTACTGCCGCCCATGGACATATGTAAGCAACTTCATATAGAACAGGGATTCTATATGAAGTCGACCACAGATGCGTTGCTACTTCCGAGGACTGAGATGGTCGCCTCATATAAAAGTGAGCCGGCAACCACACCCTTCCACCGAAACGCAAGAACTGCTTCACGCTAGAAATAGGTGTGGCGGTGGTACTTCCCCGGTCGAACTACATTGGTTCTACCACCTGGCATTTGCTTGGGTCATATTTCACACTCAAAGATTTATGTAATAATCGAAGTCATGAATAATCTGTGTGTTGAATGTTAACAACGCATGTGGCGGAGCATTCACCAAGACAGAAATGTGAATGATGAATTTAGATTTCTGTTCTATGTATGGGTGTTTGTGTGTCCACTAGTGTCCAAAGAAACAATCCTAGTGTGAAGCTATGAGTGTAGAAATCATTTTTTTTTAAATTTCAAATGTGATTATTAGTTTCTGCGTAAGAGAGTAATAAAACATCCTTCCATTTTAAACAGCACTACATCAGCGGATTCCTCGCGCACAGACGTTTCAGACAACGAGGAAAAACTATCTCCGTTTAGGGACAGAGTGCAGGCTGTAGTCAGTTCGCTGGTCGACGACAGCCTTAGCACTGAGCCTGACCAAGGGAAAGGAAGAAAAAAGACTGTACAGGTACACACTAAAAAGAATTATTTAACGAGCCTGTTCCTATTCTATAAGTCATTTTTAGTAGTTATACTCTTAGTTTTAATTATTTGTTCAATATGGTTCGCATAACGTATAACTATTAATAATTACCGTAGTAACTCCGCATTGTTCTTCAGATAGTCTTTTTTATTTCATGTACTCGTATTTAGAATTACATAGATAATTATATTACAACATACATTCTGTGAATACGAACAAAAATCCTCTAAATAACATATACCAGATGAAGCGAGACTTCGCTTAATGTATTTTCGAAGCTATTCGCAAATATGGTCTATTCACAAACACTTCCTTTGTATATTTTTTGTAATGACGCATATAATTTGATATACTGTATCCCATCTCTCCTCATTTTCGTAGTTATTTTTCCTTATCCGCAATAGCCCATTTATCGTACTGTATACCGCCATTACCAACTTCTTTATTTTTCAGGAAGTATTTTTGGAGCACATCACTCATCTTAGGATATGTATAGAACATAATCGTCTCTATAAGGTTACCGTTAAGCAAATTGAAGACGTAGCTAAGAGTATACTAAATAACGCCAAAGAGAATTACGAAAGTCGATCGAGACATCCGCCAATTTTAATATACGGGCCTGATGCATCCGGAAAAAGCACTTTATTAACGCACCTCTACTTTAAGTGTGAGGATTTTTTTCCCAAACCAGTGTTAAGGATAATAAGATTTTCAGCTTCTACACCAAGATCGGCCTACAATTTGGAGCTATTAAGAGTGATGTGCCAACAGATATCGATTATTTTGAACATTCCTGAAGGTTACTTGCCTAAAGACGCAAGCTTCGATCCTCTGTATATAAACAATTGGTTCCAAAGCTTGCTCAAAAGATGTGAGGATATGGAAAACGAGATTTTGCTGATATTTATCGACAATGTGCATCGTGTTAACCCCTTAGAATGTGATATAGTTACGGGGCTATCTTGGTTACCGATGTCTTTGCCGAGAAACGTGTTCCTCGTTTGTACTAGTGCGGTTTCCTTGGAGCAATTGCAATTAACTCCTGCCCAAAAGGAGAAATTCAAAGGTCAGAACTGTTACCACTTGCTAGACGCGATAGAGGAGACGCCCGAGAACAATAGTTACGGAGACTTCATCGACGGTGCCTTTGATAATTTAGAAGTTGTGTTCGGAGGCAAAGCGTTTAGTAAATTGGCTGGTAAATATTTGCATGTTCTCAACTTCAATATAATTGCAACACAAATAGCATTTGAGTAAGTTTGTTTGTTGTATTTCAGGTTACATAACATGTTCTGAATTCGGCCTCACTGAACTCGAGTTGTTGGAACTTTTGATGCCCACGAGTAACAGTGAAGCCGTGATTACACTGAAGGATGCCAACTTCAACTTTTCCTCTGTTTGCGTCGCGAAATACATGATGAGTAAGTTTAGTTGTAAGGATTACTTTTCTCATTTATATTTATGCTTTTGCTATTTCTGTCTCTAATTTATGTTTGTAATTTACTTGTGTATGATTATTACATATTTTTTGGTTAGTATAGTTATTTGCCCATTACATTACTTATTTATTTTACTTACTTTCACATAAAGGTATATTCGTTTAATGCTTGAATAT
>DWNE01004069.1:0-15719 GCA_018249875.1 Cecropterus toxeus
AAATATTGTAACTGACAATTTGTAAGTGCCCCCATAGGCCTATGCAAAATAAAGACATTTCATTTCATTTCATTTCATGACAATGTTAGTAAAACGAGGAGGTTAAAACAACAAAGCACTATCAAGTGAAATTCGGCAAACTTTATCCAACTTTTAAAATTTACATATCTTCTACCTAAGGAACGTTGAATATTTTCTCGTAACATTTCAACTATTAAAGAAAATTTCTGGCAATTTCCATTACACTGATTACTTTCAATTATAATTATGAACCTGTAGTTAACGTTCAATTCATTTACTGATTAACATTTCAGCCCAAATTTTCGTCGGTAATTAGACATATGTACGTATTACTTATTCTTTTGTAATATGTATAACAGGAAAGTAAAGAACAAATTTTGGTATCCAGTCCATCTGATGGTAAGTGGTCACTGCCGCCCATGGACACCTTTAAGCACCTTCAAATAGAACATGGGTTCTATCTTAAGTCAATCACAATTCGTTCTCACTCCCGAGGACTATGATGGTCGCCTCATATAAAAGTGTGCCGACAACCACACCCTTCCATCGAAACGCAAAAAAAATGCATCACGATAGAAATAGGTATGGCGGTGGTACTTCCCCGGTCGAACTACTCTGGTTCTACCGCCTCCAATTTTTATTGACCTCTGTCAATAATGCACTACCCAACGCACTCATAACAAAGATAAGATTACATATATTTTCACAATTACAGGGTTAGTTGATAAAGTAGTAAAAATTTTAAAAAACGTTAAAACAATAAACCTGACTGCTTTAAACGATTTTTATTGATTCACAATGATACTCGTATATTTTATTTAATTTACCGCTTACAGTGTTTTTGTCAAAATAGTCGAGGAAAACTGATATAATATACATATTATTTTTAGATTGGTCTATTTACTAGCTTTTACTTGATACCCATAATGTCGTAATCTTAAAAAAACGTCCGTCCGTCTTAGCTCACGTCTCAATCTCTCCAGCCGTTTGGGCTGTAGCGCATGCCAAAGAAATGAACATACATATAAATATACATACATATGCTCGAAAAACATTACCCTCTTTCTGGCGCAGTCGCGTAAATATGCTAATAGACATACATTTCTACGTATAAACATGATAAATAACTACAGCAAGCGCCTAGGTAGCGCATAATTTACCCAGCTGCATTGATTCGCACTAATTCACTTCAAACATTTCATACGAGCAATTAGCGATCCATTGTTTATGAGCTGCCGTGTTTGATTGATGTTTCCGAGATGATGACTATTTGTGGCTGGATTTACCTACATCTTATGTATACGTATCTCACATAATTCTATATCTCTCATTGATTTATTGCCCGAATGTGTCAGTAGGAGGGTAATGAAGAAGTGAGGAAAAAGAAAGAAGAAGAAGAGAACAAAATAAAAGCTAGTAAATAGACCAATCTAAATATATATATTTTATACCTAAACCTAAGGATAAGGCAGACGGGCTACCTGATGGTAAGTAGTCACCGTCGCCTATGGACATTTGCAACACCAGGGGAGTCGTCAATTCATCACCGGCTTTAATGGAACACTGTTTTGACACCTTTTTTGAAGAGCCCCATGTCATAGCGCACCCTTTCGTTGTAAGGACGTGGTTTTCGGCGTCCTATCATATGAGGCGACCATCTTAATCCTCGGGTATAGCAAGGCACCTGTGAATTCTGTGATTAACTTCTATTTGAAGTTGCTTACAGATGATCATAGACCGCAGTGACCATTGGATGAACTATGCTCATTTGCTACTTTGATCTTCCAAAAAAAAACAGACCTAGGCGTAAAGATTTATTTCATTTATTGTGTTATAAGTATGGAGATAAAAATGAAATAAATCCATATGCCTATACTACGCGTTACATAATCTAATAAGATTCCCCTGACACATTAGCACTTCACTTGTCCTTTAACGTTAATCTAATATATCGTAGCTCAACATTCTGCGCAATTTACGTAAAAGCTACCATTCTCCTATCTAAATTTGTCATCTACTAGTTTGTCCCAAACACAATAAAGTACCTCATAAATACAAAAGCAGTTTATATAACAGTATGTTCAGTTATGCATATGAAACGTGTCTCGTTTCAAAACAAGGTGGCAGTACAAAATAAGCTTTGCCCCCAAAATACAACCGAATACGTCCATTGAAATATTAATAAGCTTTCTGTTTCTCGACGCCATGTTTACGCTAATCCGCTTTGACGAACAATTTGTAATTCGCTTATTATACGGATACATGCTTGTTTAGAGCCTTGCTTGTGGTGTGACCTAGATCTGCTTTGTTGGTTTGTTCATATAGGTAATACTAGGCAATGGCCGAGAGTTCTAGGATTAGATTTTTTCTAAGTGTGTAGTTTCACGTGCCCTCTTGCCCTTTACAGCTTCACCGGATTTTAGTAGCCTGAAGCTTAACCGGTACGAGAAAACTATAGGCTGTAATAGAGAGATGATATTGGTCCTTGTTGCCGGATTTCTATACTTTCCGCCTTCCTTAGAGGGAGGGACGGTTATGGACCCAGCTATTGCCGGCGTTTTGGACATTCGTCTCTTGTTAAATAGTGGCTGGGAGTATGTAGGTTAACTCTTGTAGGGTTTTCTGTGATTATTACCGCACAAAAAAAATGATATACTAAAAGACGGTACTACGACAGTGGTATGAACTACAAATTGTTTTTTTGTTGAAAATATTTGATGAAATTTTCAATTATATTTCGACTCGATTTAGTTCGGTATAATACGTTCAATATTTACCTTCAGGTATAAAAATGCGCCTGCCACTTTCAGTAGAACAATACTGCTGTTGGAAGTTTACAGAATTCTATAGCAGCTTTTTCAACATCAATTGGCTATTTGACTGATTTTGGAAAACAGTTGAAAATGATTCATTATAGCATAATAAACACGCTACATCAATATTTCCGGGAAACTTGCAGTATTTTCAATAAATAATAATGTTAAAGTTTAAATTATAAAATTCGCGCTCAAAACGCTGTCTCTGTAATGGCGGACGCCATATGATTCAAGTGACGTCACACGCAAGTAAACAAGGTAACAACAAGGTGTAGAAGTTACGATTTCTTAAGTTTTTGATATTTAACTGTGAATTAATTGGTCAAAATGTCATATAAATGGTGTGTAGTACCACAATGTAATAACCTTCATTGGGAAATCAAGAAAAAGTGATTTTGTCCATTCCAATAAAAGCTAAAAGACGAAATAAGTGGTTACAGTTTCAGTTGCACATAGTCGATGGCATCATCACCACACGATTGTCTTGCAGATCTGTAAAAACAAAAGAACTAGACCGTGTAAAGTAAAAGCAAAACAGATCTAAAGCAAAAGACCGTGTCAAAACGAGATTTTACCGGAAATTTAAAAATATCTACATCATTGTTTATTTGTTAGTAACATTACCTAAAATACGATTTTACATAACTTGTACACAGATTAATAAATGCTTAAAAACCTACACAACTGTTGTAACGTTTTTTAGTTCTGAAGCATAATTATCTGCGTTATTTTTGAAGAAGAGTGCAACCATAAATACATCTACTTCGGATAGGTTTCTGTTATCGGCCTGCAAAATTTTTGTCCATATTGAATTTAAAAACTTTTAATAATGACACTGGCAATAAAAAGATCGTAAAATAGATCGAGAATAAACAAATTTACAGGTTAACCAGGTAATTAACACATAAAGTACACAGGATAAGCCGGCGTTTCCTAGTGTGTGACGTCACCAGAGTTAGAACCAATCACAGAGCGTTTCTGTCGTTTAGAAATATTCAAAAATAAATTCATTTTTATACGTAAAATATGAGAAAAATATGCATATTTTTGTACTTAATTGCGGTAAATACGCTTCATTACACTACTATCTACTAGGATGGCCACGATTCGTCGCATATTTTAATTAGTGTTAAATAGCCTATTAGGCAAAACGAAAAGAGTTGATGGGTTGTTCTCCATGTAAGTAGATAAATGTATTCTATAACTACAAATATGACATAATTACATTAACATAACTTCAAAATATTAATTCACATCTGGGTTTAGACCCTGACCAACATGGAGATGGCGTAGGTATGTGAAACGACTCGTCAATTTTCTTTTGGCAATTCTTGTGATACATAATCTTTCTTATGTGGTAACGTACTTCACAAGATTTTTACATTTCCTTTACAATAACAGTCTTGTTTAAACACTAAACTGATAATAATATGATAAAACAAACATTACAGTTTCAGTAGTTCTATCCAACGTTTTTACTATCCATTATCGAAAAACAACTTTATAAAGCGTCCGAGTACAGAGTAAACATTACATGTTTGTAGAGACTGCCTATATAGAGTGGGTCAGATATTCAGGATTGTATGACATTAGCAAATATTCCCACTTCGTGTGTGAGGTCCATGCTAATGCATGAAATCCTAATCATGCGGAGGAAGCAGGACCTTCTTATTTTGTTTACGCTTCTCGTCAGCGATTCACTTTGTTGACTGTGTACTGTATTAGCGCAGATTTTCTTTGTAAAGCTGTCTTGTTTTCTTTCATAACAGTTCTTGTTAAAGAACTTGTTGCAAAATAATGGATTTTAGTACTTACGAGTACCTACTCGTATCTGTACGAGTAGACTACCTACTTGACAATTTTGTACCAATTCTAGCACTTGGGAATTGTATTATTTTACCTTAGGTACATATTATAAGCTGTAACCCTTTCTGCCATTTATTTTCTCGTATAATTGAGTCAGTTGGTAAATTATAACGATTTTATATATCTTTGAATTAATTTGAACTTGACGACCCGCATTGTGTATTAGTCACAATTTTTGTCCATTAATGACGCAGTCGGGTAAAATGCCTTGTAGCGATTGATTCGTCCAATAATAAATAAATTATGTAAGAGATAAAGAGTCAATATCATTATTACAATATACTTACCTATTATCTAAAAGCCCATTAATAATTTCTAATTACCTATCGATTCATATAAAAATACGCCATCTGTATTTAGTTGTAGAAAACTTACAAACACCGATAAATGAATGTCCCTGCCATCTGTTAGCAATATGAGAAACTAAAAGTTACATTACCATAGAGTAAAAATAAAAATATAAACACAAGAATATTAAAATATTTAGACCGATAATAGTCATAATTTATAAGTTGATTATATCATCACTGGTTGTTATTTATCGTTAAAAAAACATATTTTGTAATGTATGTCATCAAATTACGAAACGACGTATGAACGGGCATTTGTAATGAAATAGGTCGTATCACACTTTTTTTATAAATTTGCCTTGAAAACCAAACGGTACACTACGAAGAGTTTAAAAAATATAACTCTGTTTATTTTCAGTAAAATATGATTTTAAGTATTTTGAAGACGTTTATTGTATGGAGTAAAACTTTTAAACATCATTATTATTGTATTTTGTGTTATAGATACCTGGCAACATTGAGACTTAATTTATTGGTGTTCGATGTCGACGAGTTTATCTAAATTACCACTGTGCAAGTTCACGACAACAAAGTGTATTTTGTTTGTGTAGTGCATTGTAAAATGACCTAAACTGTGATCAGTGAGACTTAATTGTGTTTAATACGTAAACAAATCTAAAACAGGCATCGTGAAAAGCGATATGATACTCTCCTTGGCAGTGTTCTAAGATTGTTCTCATATCGCGAAGTTTCATAATAGTGACATAGTACTATGATAAAAAGTGAGATGACTCCAAAGCCAGCGAATCAGAAGCGGAGGTATGTAACTTAATTTTATTTTGCTTATTTAGTATATAAACTGTCATTGTGAGTGTAAACTAGGAACTTAATTTATCGTTTAACCTTAGCTTCAGATTTTCCTGTTTCGTTGGTGACAAGGTGCCCGAAAAACTTTCTCTTTGGTGTGCTTAAAACTATATGATAATGTCATAAAAACCTTATAAATAATGTTAAACTTTGTTTACTTTACCGTAAAATACGATTTTCACTTGTAATTAATGAATGCAAAGATCAATTATTTTTCAATTTGATTTAGTGGCTGTATAAGGTTATTTTTGCTCAGACATTGACCTACAGGATAAAAATATGGTAACATAATACATTTCTTTTAAATTAAGGAAGTATCCTTATTAATTTGGTCTATTGTTTTATTACATATTTCATTTCATAATTCTATTCTCAAATAACTAACCATACTGACTCACATACTTGTGGGATACTTTTTAGTTATCTTATAAGCGAACTATATTTATAGCATTATTGTTAATTCAAATTTCTTCTTACTTAAATTTATGTGCTACAGTTTGTTCTTGACTAATGCAACCTTAGGACCATACTGGACCAGAGTTGAAGATGACAGAGCTCATGAAGAGAGCTGGAGTAGGCCTATGCCAGGAGGCACATCAAATTGCAGGATGTTATTTATTTATTATTGGGAAAACTCATAAATGCATATATAACTTATATAGCAACAAACCCTATACTGTGCTCCAATGTACAGTACTTTTCGCAAATAAAAAGGCTTTATTACTATTGTCTGTTCTATATAGAATTGGTCGCTCCAGGGCCTATATATCTATATAGAACAGAAATTCTATGTAAAGTCCTGAAGACTAAGATAACATTAAAGTCTGCTGGCATCCACACCCATCCAAAGAACTGCTTCAAGCTGGAAATAGGTCTCACAGGGATACATTGCCGACTGAACGATACTGGTTCTACCACTTTTTACATTTAAATAAATTATTTCATTTAACAGAGGCATACCTGAAGCATGTATCTGGGTCTCTTTTAATGTCCGACAAAGATCAATTTTTGGCCAAAGCCAAAGCCGATTATTCAGCCATCGCCACAACTTTTGGCCAAACCCGAAGAAGAATGTTCTAAAACTATATGAAAACCTAAATTGAGTAAAAGTGAATATTACAACTATTTATATATAATATTATAAAACTTTTGTATATAAAGGTTTATATTAATTATATATAATTAACTCCCAGAGTTGATTACAGTTACTTTGCAAGTTGTCAAAAATGTAAACATTTTGAGTTGATGTGAATTTCAAACACAATTGGCAATGCAAGCCTACAACGGAATGTGAGCTTACTCTTGATGTCCACCATCTCCATTGCAGAGTCGTGCATTTGTTACAGTTTGTTCAATTTTGGTGCTTAAAAGAACGTTTCATGTTCAATCCTATCGTATCCAATCAGGATTACATATTCAAAATTTACTTCAATTACAAAATCGGCCAGTTGACTATTGATATGGTTGATGTAAAGGAAAGTTGCTATTGCTATTTTATAATTGTTTGCTTTTGATGCATAATTCTATTGTCTCGAAACCATTGACAAATATTTATCTAACATCAATATATAAATGATTTTGTCACTTGTATTCTAAGAATAATTCTTAGGTTAAGTTAAGGTGTAAATTAAATGTTACACATATGTACTTTACTTCGTACTGTTTTTTAAACTCTGCCTTCAAATCTGCAGGAATGGAGAATTCATTTGCTCTCCCTATTCAGACTCGGCAAGAGTGGAGAGCAATAGCCTAAGCCACATTTTTCATGATTTAACCGCATCTAAATATACATTACACAAAGTCTGTGCATATATTAATAATGATTTTTAAAGTCAACATTAATTATTTTCAGTCTCTTTTTGGCTTTTATGTACATCTGTTTCGGAATCTGCAGAACATATGTTCTTTATTTGCATAAGTCTCAATGTGTTATATAGTTACCCAGTATAGATATATGTATTTCATAATAAGTGCTTGTTTAAGCCCATGTATAGTAATTTTGAACACATTAAAATTAATTGCTACTATATTGAATGTTAACGTCATTCCACCAAACAAATTAATCTGTTCAAAGTCCATCAGTGAATTTATTTGTGTACAAAATAAGCTAATGATGTTGATAAATACAATATAATTTGCCTTTTAAAATACCTTTATACATAATTATTATTTAGGTTTGTGTTATCTAACAACACAGGTAATTTTCTTCATAAAAAAAAAATCATGAAAACGGTATTATATGGCTTACTTTATTCCAGGTGTAATCCATTTCCATGATCAACTTATCACAAGAAAAATAAGGGAATAAGCAATATACCAATGGATCAAAATGCCATTGAAAAAAAAGGGTTTTTTTTTGTAAATTAGCCTTTGGACCTTTTAGTATTATTAGCTTTTTAGTGACAAAATGTTTATTGCTTTTTTAACTTTGTGCATTTATTATAATGTTACATTTGTTTGTCTATGGATTTTGTTTATTTCACCTATTAATGGTCTACACACCTGTATATAAATATTGAGGTGATAAAATGTTTTGTGATTTGATGGCAGAGGATTCACTGCGACACTAATTTTGGTCAAATAACCTCAGTTTTAACACTGCTGTGTTCTTATTTGAGGGAGTTGTAAAGAAACTATGCTTATGTATGAATTGTTCCATCATATCCCTCAAACGCCAACATATCTGTATACACCATTAGATGTTGTTAAAAATATTATGTCGGCAATCCACTTTTAGAATCAATTACTTCATAGCATACCCCAATGTTGTCAGTTTTCATACTTTGGAAATAGGTGAGTGAAAAGACCATCTGCGCTGACTTACTTTTCATCGGGACCTTTCACTGCCCCCCAGTACGGGGGGTGTCAATGCCCAATTTGTGAAACTGGATCAAAGTATCAACAGGGGTCTGCTGCAAAGAAATAGCTTTTTTAGCCGATGAGGAGACTTTTTTAAGGTTTGAACCCACCTAAAAATGTCGCCTGGACCATACCAATCATAAAGACAACAGCAACACCTAACTCTGTTTCTAAATGCCAGAGATAGATGAAGTGGTGGTACTTCTGGAGACGAAAGGAAGCATTCTGCTATTTTATTTCGACATATTAGTACTTTATAAGGGTAGGAATCAAGATGCTTACGGAAACAGATGTTACATTTGTAATTTGTTTTGCCGTTTGTTACTGTATGTGTGTATCTTTTATGAACGTACTTTTATTGTATCTATAGTTCCTTCTAAATAATATAAATAATTTAAACTCGTCTGTTGCTTATAGAGGTATACAATTGATAAGTAGCAGTCTCACTTATGGAGGTCCAGGAGGAAAAAACGAGGTTTTACCTTTTACAGAGGTTTCTTTTTCTTGGTAATAGAGGTTTTGAGAGCTTAAAATGACGGGTCCTGGCTATTACTCTTACTTATAGAGTTTTCCCACTTATCCAGTTCTCACTTACCTATGTTTGACAGTGTATATACTTCCTTTAGAAGGATGTTGACATGTCCTTGAATCAACTCTCGTTGAAGTATGTACTTACATTTGAAGTAGCTTAATTAAGTGAAAGTGTTATCAGCCTAATCAGTGATTTATAAGTATTGTTAATACTCTTTCTATCCGTTTATATAAGGACTTTCTTTGTCTCATAGTTGTAAATTCGAGAATCAAACACTTAATAGGTAATCGAACGATTCATTGGAAGGTTTTAAATTTTCTATTAATAGACAATTTTCATACAAACGTCAGCCTTTTTATCATTATTAATAATAATCGAGTTTTCATCTCTCATTCTAACTAAACTTAATTTTGTAAAATACATATATTTTTTAACTACATAGAAAAGAATATATTGCTTCTAGTTAACTTCAATTGTTGTCATGGAATACCCAATGTATTAATTAAAATATTTTTTAAAAAAGTTTTATATGACAGATATATTTATTAATTATTTATTTTGACAATTTCTTTCCTTCCTTCTACTACCACTCCGGTATTCACTGACTAAAACCACTAACTTCATAGAAAAACACCACCTATTTCTTGGATTTTAATTACTAGCCTCCTGTGACAATTATATAGCAGGAGAAGCAATGGCGCTTTTGTAAGCCAATACCATAAACAGACAAACTTTTCCTCACTATTCCCATTCTCTGTAAGTTGCTTTGTCATGTTATTGTTATAAGTTACAAATGGTTTGACCATATTACATACATTAAAACACAAGCAAATATAACATAGGGCTTAGTTTTTTTAAGAAGATTTTTTTAGTGGGAAAATTACTTTTGAATAATTTTGGATAATTCATAATATTAATTGAGAATACAATTATGGAGACATTAAAATTATACTTTGAAAAGAATAGTAACGGTTTTCCGTGTATTCTTCAGACTAGCAAATCATGAATGATAACATTTTTTTTTGGATTTCAATAAAGTGTCAGAAAGATGCTTTGTCAGACTTTTAAAACAAACAAGATAAAAATTATCTTGGATATTTTCATCGCTATTGATATAATCCTTGATCTTAAATCATAAATTTTATATCTATACTAATATTATAACGCAGTAGAGTTTGTTTGGTTGAACGCGCTAATCTCAGGACCTACTGGTTCGAATTGAAAAATTATTTTTGGGTTGAATAGTACATTTATTGAAGCAGGCTATAGGCTATATAACATATATGTTTGTTTGTTCTTTCTTATGTAGTAGCGTGTGAAACCGCGTGGCACAGCTAGTCACGTATAACACACGCTTTGGCAACTAAGGTACAGTCCGCATGTTACTGTACCATTAAAATTAAACAAAAAACACACTATATACCGGACTGCGTCAGGGGGGTATGTTTTTCGAGCGTACATCCATACACACATACGCTCAAAATACATCACCCTCATCTGACGCAGTCGGGTAGAAACACGAAGTGTTAATTTCAGTTTTAGGATTAGTTTTTTTCTTTGTATAATAATTTCTTGTATAGTAATGTCTTATTTCACACTACAAAAAATCTGATTTAATTATCAAATCCCAAGGTTCGCATAGCGCCAGGTATTGGTAATTTCCCGAACACACTCCACACTTCGGAATAATCCAGTGGATGACTAATTTTATAAGAAATTATTATTTAAACATCACTCTATACTGGGAATTTATTTAACTGCTGGTTTACCGGCATTAAGTATGTCGTTGAACTCTATACATAATGATTCTAAAATGATTTGTATACTAACCAAGGCACGGGAGATTAAAGAAGCATTCCAACTTAGTCCTCATGTGATGTCACGCACCTGTTATGGACTTTGAGTAAATATGTCAATGTGGAAAATATACGACATATTTTAAATATTGGTAATAAAATATAAAAATTCTTCTTTCTTTTTCTTAACCAACTTCTAAGACAGTATTACAGAAACCTGAAATAGGATAGTATTCCTAAAAAAAATTTTCTAGTAATAGAGTATTAATGTAGAGTATTATGTATTAATAGAGTAGTAATAAAGTAGAACTTTTTAGTAATTTTTAATTTGCAGAAAAAGTCCAAAGCATACCAATAACATTAGTAATAAAAGTATTAATTCGTCAAATGGACTTATTTCGTTAATAAATCGAAAATTGAAAATCGGGGATATTTTGAAATATGGGTATTTTAAGTGAAACATTGATTTCTCCTGTTAAAACCACTAAAATTGATAAATCTGCATCATTTCGGAGAAGACTCGTGTAAACAGAGTATGACATTACGTAAAGAGCGATAACGCAGGATGTCAACTATTTTAAACAAAGGAGTACTATTTTAGAAGTGCCTACAATATATTTCAATTAACATTTGAGTTACTGTAACCGTTAGGTAAGCCCAAAAATCTCAGCTAAAAAAAATATTACACAAACCTTAGTTTTTGTCAAATCTGTACTGAAAATGAAAATCTATACTGTAATAAGTGAAAATGGGAGGCTGTGTGTTTGTTAGTTATACAATCACGCAAAACACACTGCTCCGGTTTACATGAAATTGGATGTAGCTAACTTACTCGGTCAACTTGTTGACGACACGCGTGGCGGAGCGGTCACCATACCGGTCTGACGCGCAGCTGGGTCCCGGGTTCGATTCCCGGCCAGACAGGAATGTGAATGATGAGTTTAGATTTCTATTTTGGGTCTGGGTGTTTTTATATTCGTGTTTGTGTGTTCATGGCACCCACGACACAGGAGAAAATCCTAGTGTGACTATGAGTGTAGGACTACTCATAGTCCTAGAAAGCGTGTGTTTAAAACAAACTTATCTAGGCTACTTTTGATTTCGAAATTTTGCTTCGTTTAACTATGGCGATTATTTTTGTCCTGTTGCGAAGTACGGGTACTTTTAATATGTAGGTACATAAAACTTATAAGCATTTTTTTCTCTTTAGTCTCTATAAAATAAAATGTATTAACTTTCTATCATACATTAAAATGTGCTTATCATTCGCATGTAGAACTAATTGGATGTGATGAAAAGCGGCAACGATTATATTATATCTGATTGATATAATATAGTCGCTGCATAACCTATCACCAATATAGTGGTCATTTATATCCTTATTTCTGAAAGTGACAATAAGTCATGCTCTCAGATTCATCTGTGATGAATATAAGAACATATACTCTTCGGGGTACTTTCTCATTTGGGTCTTTTTCATATTAAATTAATATAATGATTTTAACGAATGACTAAAACAACTTAAGTTTAATTACCTAAACTATAAGTATCTTTATGTAAATAAAATATCATACATAATTAATAATGTTATTGTACAGTTGATTGGAAATTATGCGCTGAAACGAATCGATTTGAGTATAGACCGAACGTGTCAGGGCTCGTAAACTCGGACTGATCTCTCTCACAATAGAATAGGGAAACGTAAACAAACAAAACATTCTTAAAACCCTTTTCTTGCATAACGCGTTCCCAAGTCAACCGTTGGCCTGATTTTATTAGAAAATGAAGAAATAGATCGACAGTAACGCTAATAGCTACCGATTATCGGATGGAAATTTCCTCTTGGATCTTAACGAGCTGACGCTGTCACTTCGCTTGGATAACTGCGTGAAGTAATTCAAGCGTGCTAAGGTATTGATAATGTAAATGTGACACGCGTTGGTGTACTCTTGATAAATACAAATTGTTGTTTGCTTTCTAAGTTCCTAATGGATTATTTCCAGAACGTTCACTGTCATCTTTGTAGATTTTTTAGGTGCGTTGATTTTTGATTCAGTCCTTGGTTTATTAAAAGTTTTGAAAGTGGTTAAGTTTCATAAAAAAAAAAAAAATTATATCAAATCATGTTCTTAGCCTGTAGAATTCCATTTTTGGACATAGAGGACCCAATTGGCTCCCAGTTTATATCTGACATTCAACTATTTAATAGCTTTCATTAAATATTGTTATGATAAAATGTGTTCCCCTCCTCCCGACTGCGTCAGAACGAGGGTAAAGATTTCGAGCGTATGTATATATGTTTGTATGTATGTATGTCCATTTGTTTGGCACGCGCCACAGGCCCAACGGCTGGACGGATTATGACGTATGACATAATATTATTACAATCGGCTCAGTTTGCATAGTGACATAGGCTTTATAATTTGAAAAATGGCGCCTGGAATAGAGGAAAGGGGGGGGGGGGGGAACTCTTTTACTGTTACAACAATATGGGAATCAAACTTTGATCACTTAATTTAAGTGATCGAAGGTATCAAATGAAAATTAGTAAATAGACCAATCCAAAAAATATATTTATTTTGTAATAATTTTACTTGACTATTTTGATTAAAACTCATATAAGCGTTAAATTAAATAGGTATATATTATACATTATTATCTAAAAAATCCTTTTAAGCAGTCTGGTTGTTTGTTATAATGTTTTTAACAATGTTACTAGTTTTCTATTCGCTATATTAAAATATATAAATATATTAACATGTTTTTTTTTGCCACGGCTCGTTCGATGAGTACGGATGTCAATTAAATTTTATAAGTTTATGCGTTTATCTTTTCATGATTTACTACTGATAGATGTGCCTACGAGCATTCTAATTGCATGTAACCGACAATTATTTTTATTATTTATATATTAATAGCTTATTAAACAATTTTACGCTTATTAAACGAAGAATAAACGAATATGAATAAGTACTTATTTGTGAGTGAATTTAATATAGCTTCCTGAGTACGTACGATATCAATTATTAAAGAAAATACCATTGTTTACCTAAAATACAGTTGTAAAATCTTAGCTGGCTATTTGTTAGTAGAAGAATTAGTAGAAGAATACATATCACGAATAATAAGATCGTCAAAAAGTATTTTAGCCATGTATGACGTACATACAGATAACTATTTATTATCTTTGAATGCTTGCTGATGTGACTGATTTTATACCGGTATCAAATATATTTAGATATTGATAAGGTACTGTAATGGAGATTAAAAAGCCTAACGTTTATTTAATTTCAATCGAAGCTCCGTATTAACTCCTATATTTAGACCTTAGACAGAAACGTGATGGTTCCAAGCCCTTTGGGATTTGATTAGAGTGATGCTACTGTTTAAATAGAATGGTTATTTATAAATCAGACGAACTTACCTTAACTGATTTATATCGTACCAATGATGCATATATATCGTTATTTTCGTATTACAATACAGATTTCTCGAATGTTTCATTGCGACAAGTAGAGGGAAACATACATATGAGAGTGGTTAAAGGGAGGTCCTATGCCGTGAGCCCGTGAGTGATTAGCTGAACTTAAAATTGAATACCAGTTCAATTGAAATCGCTAGTAATGTTTTTTAGAGTTCCGTACCCAAAGGGTAAAACGGGACCCTATTACTAAGACTCCGCCTTTTGTCTGTCTCCGGGCTGTATCTCATAAACCGTGATAGCTAGAAAGCTGAAATTTTCACAAATGATGTATTTCCGATGCCGCTATAACAGCAAATATATATATATATAACGGGTAACATACAATAAACGGGTTTTTTGCTCAATATTGTAGATAATGGTCGAAACTCTTCGTGCGCGAGTCCGACTCGCACTTGACCGATTTTTAAGATTATTTGCTTTAGAAATCGTCAGCATAATATTTTTTTACACATAGTTAAATTGCGACCCTTTTTATACCTACTGGCTCTGCCGACGACCTGTTCCCTTTGTTATAACAATTTTACAGTACAACCGTTTAACTAAATGGAATTGTATTGCCTTCAAAGCTTACAAATGTAGCTGAAACAAAACGTAAAACTCGTTTTAAATAACTGTTGGTTCGCCTGTGCAAGTTCTTATAACCGGACGCTTAATATCTGTAACGGGGCTTTATTTAAAGATAAAGAAATGCAATGGTAGTTTCAGAGATTAGTTTTTATATCGAAAATGTTAACTTGTGTAACTAGTTACATTTTTAAAAATAGTAAAAAACCGACTGCTTGGAACGTTTTTTTTTTCATAATGATACATATATATCAAACATATACATCAATAAAGATACGATAACATATATATTTTTAGAATATTCTATTTACTAGCATCCGTTTGATACCCATATTGTCGCGATAATAAAGTCGTCCCTCCCCCTATTTGTGGGCCCTTTTTTATAATTACATAGCCTATGTCACTCTGCAAACTGCGCCGATTCTAATTATATGTTTATACGTCCAATCCGTCAAGCCCTTTGAGTTTTAAGGCGGTCCTTTTGACGCAGTCGGATAATTATAAGGCTTGCACGCGTGCATGCTGGCAGTAACGAAAGGCAAAGCTAATCCAGGTGGTAGAACCAATGAAGTTCGACCGGGGAAGTACCACCGCCACACCTATTTCTAGCGTGAAGCAGTTCTT
>DWNE01004070.1:0-15717 GCA_018249875.1 Cecropterus toxeus
TCCTTGTCCTTTTCCAAATTCCTCGATTTTTATTTTTTGTAAATAGTATTTCCCCGTTTTTATACGTACGAAACTTGTCATTGGCAAAATGGTCATAAGACCGAGAAGCCATCACGCAAACAAAAAAAAAAAAAAAAAGATTGACATTGACGTAAAAAACGTCAAAAAAAGATAAAAGTAGCTTTTAAAATAAATCATAAGTAAAATATTAATCCCTAGTATTTATATTTTACTTTTTAATTTTGTAAATAACCATCAATGTTAGGTTTTTATTTCTTTCGCAACAGGTTAATGACCGCGCGAAAAAAATTCATAGGCTAAACATTTTCAGTAATGCGATAATTAAATTATAATAATCATTATTAATTAGTGAAAATTCTCACCACGATGGCAAACGAATCAATTAAAAGAGATATTTTACATTAATTATTTAGAAATTGTCTATATTTTATGTTTCCTTTGTCCCTTTATATGCATTTTTTTGTTTGTAAACTATCTAAATCTTTTTTATATAATCGCGCATTTCTAAAATGCTTAGTCAGATTAGCTTTCAATTTGTATGAAATTGTCTTATGTGTATACATTTTGTTACACTTGTATGCTATGTTAGTGTCGACCAACCTTGATTTGTCGGCTTTACCGAAAAAAATTCTATTAAATGTAAACTTTCAGCGATTTAAAGAAATTTGCCATACAAAATGGTGATATTGTATTTTTATCTTCTAGACCTACACATTAAAAATTTTCGCCTAAGTTCGCAGACCTCGAAGAATTTTAAGCACATTTTGTATTTGAGACATCATCATTATATTAACTCATTGGTTATCTTTGGCATCTTAAAACTATAAGTAAAATAAACATTTAAAAAATACACATCGCTTATTTCATTCTAAATTCGAAAGTTGCATGCCAGTAGAAATATACATGTCACGTTCCGTTATTTAAAAAGAAACCACCATCAACCAGGAACGAAAGTGGAATTGACCTGTCAAACTCGAAAATAGAACGAGGAGCGACGACGGCAGTGGAGCGCGACGTTTTTGAATATACACATGTTCCCACTGTTTTATTTCTCACGAGACACGACATAATAGATGTGATGTCAGAGTTCGATTAGAGATGGCGCTACTTGTATTTTCAAGGTTGTCGCCAAGTTTTCTACACATTTTTCCTCTTTAATTTCTATTTTTTACCCAACTTTCATGTATTGAGAGATAATTTATTTGGTTAGAGGCTATGAATATTTCTATTAAGCATATTTCTCAGATTAGTTACATCTAAGCTAATTATGCTTAGATTAACGTCAATCTTTATTAACGTTATTATATATCTAACTTTCGACTATTGTTTAGACTGTATCACAAACTTGACGGTTTAAATTTTCAAATAATAAAAGCAATTATTATTGTTTCTAATTTAAACTAAAAATACCGAAAGGACGTCAGCCTTGGATCAAAATGTTTAAATACAAGCATAATTTGTAAATTATACGTATCAATTTAAGAAACTGTCTAAAACTCAAAAACTTAGTTCTGTGGAAACAAAGCCGCGGTGGAGTCGGTCAAACAAAAGCGATAATAAAATGTTAGAAAATTTTAAACAACTGATTTTAAGCTGTAAATTAAATACCTATTTTGGTTTTTATTACTATGGTGGATTTCAACAAACTCAAAGTTTTTATATGATAACAATCGAAGTTATTTCAAGATTTTATAATAGACATCTCAAAATTGGATCCAATCAACTCAAAATTCAATATTAATAAGGTAGCTAATACTATTACCCGATCGATAACGTCGCCGATTATCGCCGTTTTTGACGACAGACAATGACAATTAGTAACAACCGTGGAAGATTGACGAGGATTGCTGAAATGTCACTCGTGTATTAACTCGTAGTTTCTCATATCATCTTCTTATAAAGAGCTAGCTAGCTGTCCACTGTCGCCGCCTTCCTTATTGATCTTCCGCGACTGTTACTAATTGTTGTCGCCTGTCAGCGACCATCGGCGACATTAACTCGATCGTTAGTTACCTTATTTATATTAAATTCTAACTTGATTAGATCCAATTTCGACAAAACCCAATATTTTGATAAATATTTCATAACAAAAATACTCGCTTCTTGTTGGACGTAGCCTTAATGACTGGAGGCGTTCTATTTTTAAAGAGCTGTCAAAACCGCCGTCTGTGAAACTAGAGTTGATACACGCGTTTCCCGCCTTTTCATTTACACATAAAAGGAGATTTCGTTTTTTAAATTGTTTGTTATATATTGTGTTTAGTTTTATTGTTCATACTTTTCAATCATTTATTTTTCGAACACAAATTCGTTAAAATTTATTTCGTTTATTCAAATATACTTTGAAAATCACTAATTAAGAAATAAAAAGAATAGTTTTTGCCTAATTATTCTTAAGATTTGTCTATTTGTCAGTAGTAACATGTAATAATTTGTTACATTCAACAAAATAAGGAGGTTCTATGCGTATACGAAAACGATTTATTTATTTGTTTTTCCTCTTCCAACACATCACATCACATGTTACTCAATAGACGTTTACAATATTATTCAGATATATATTTGGAGTTAATAATTAGTATCTTCATCTTGAAAAAACAAACAGAAATAAAAAATGTCTGTGCTGCAAACCATAGACATTTATATATTTTCATTGTTTAATAAAAAAAAACTCGACACGAGATAATTAATAGGCATACAGCCAGTCTCTTTATTAAATTTACCATTCATAGAAAGCGTACCAATTTGACCCTCGTTCCAGCCTTTTGTTACATAGTTGATTTTTTGCGTGGTATCAAGAACGTTTATTTTGTCTATTGTCACTTATAGACAACGCAGCTTCCGTCTCTTTTTTATTTTTTTATAGCCGCCTGGTAACCGTCTGTCCGAGTGACCTCGAGTCGTAAAACTAGTATGATAGTGTATTAGGCGGATTAAACGTCTTCATTAAAAATTAAATATATCATCGTTATAAATGTACAACATTGTACGACTAGGCGTTCAAGTTTTTGGGTAATTCTGACATGTATGTTAGAGTTCTAAAGCGAAAAATAATACATTCCTTATTTTTTTTTTTACTTTAATAAATTTCTTCATGAATTTTGAAGCATACATCGTTATAAACACATTTTGAAGGTAAAGTTGATTAGAGTTTACGTCCGTATTTGTGTTAAAATGTTAGTGATAATCGTTATAACATAAATAAAGGTTTTATGTCAATGTATTATTTCCACCCAGTAGATGCATTCAATCCTAATACATAAAAAACAAATTCATTCATTTTTACTACGGCTTATTGAAAAAAAAAATAACATATCAATCAAACACAATTGGTTAATGCCAATGTTTTGTTGGCTGTGGTTTAAAGTTATTGTGCTTGTGTTTGCCTTCAATACCGCACATAATTCAAGAAACGTTCAGTACAGATTGACCGTGTGTAGTTGGCCTTATAGACGTAGTTTGGGATTCGGCGTGGTATTAAAATTCAGTAGGAAGCCAGCTGCGACTGTGACCGCCCTTGACTCCGTAGGCGACGCCGGTGTACTGTTATGGCAGTGTTACAGTCTCGTTGAGACCTTCCATTAGATACTCGATCAGCGTTACTTTTTGTATGTGTTGAGATTTATTTAGGTATTAGTTCGTAAAAACTATAATAACATTTTTATTAAGTAACAAATAAAGCTCTTGGTATTATTGTAAGTAAATTAAAAAAGGCAAATCATTTGTAATAAATATCTACTAATTATATGAAAACATACCCACAACTTAGGCAATTATTTATCGATAAGACAATTTTCATATATTCTTTTCCACATAGAAATACCGGTTGCTTGGCAATGAAAATTTGTTATTGTTAAAGAGAAAAATAGGTTGCAGATTGGAGCCAATCACATCAGTTTTGCAGTACTGCTATGATAGCAATAATAAATAATAGTAATGAATATGGAGTAATAATGTAGATGTAACGATATTCTCCTTTGCAGTGAAATCTGTCACTATTAAAACACTTAAAAGATTAAGATACACGCTAATATAAGCAAGCATTCAATGATTTAAAAGTGGCCGTGAAAGCTAGTTTAATATTTGATAAAACATAGTTCAGAGCTCAGTGCAAAATTTATTTTTATTTCTGACCAACATTTAATGCTACTCAAAACAAAATACTAACTATTTCCCTAAACAGCAACAACATATATAGTGCAAAGGCAACCATTATTAATATTTATTTACACAACTTATTAAATTTTCAACATATTATTTTCTCATTCTGTGATTACTATTAGCTACTATTTGATAAGTTAGACTACTCATTTCTTTTTCTACATAATATTTTCTCTGTCTGTGTACAGTAGATAACCCTTCTATTAAAAGCTTTTATTTAACTTGCAATGTTTGTATGTATGTTTGGGTCAAATCTTACAATCTGAATTTAACCCACTTGTCAGTGTCCGATTAAGCTGAAATTTGGAACACATATTAAATTCTGATGACAATGCAATTATATGTCATCAATATTGTTATAATTTCAAATTGGCCGTCGCAGCAAAATGGCGGAATACATACTTTTGTCCAACCCACCCAATATGGGTATGAAGTGAAAGAGCTTAATTTGTAGAATTTAACAGTGTACGGAAAAAAGCTTTTTTTAAAAATACTTTTTATATTAATTTATTATTATTTAGGCTATTGGTAATCTTGTTCGGCACAATTTTATGTTCCATATTCATTCGATGTAATATGCTCGCTCACGGTCGGAGTTCGTCAGCGAGTGTATGAAGTAGCCACATTGTCGCGACCTAGTCGCGCCTCTGATATGCGGACTTTTTTTTAACCAACCCGTTTCCTTTTGTGGATTGTGTGTGAAAAAGTAAGAGCGTTTCTAACTAGTTTTAGTTAAAAAAATATTAAATTATTTTTATATACAAAGAAGATTAATAATAATATGTTTCATCATATTAGGCAATCGGGATAACTGAGTAACCTATTGAACTAATTTTGATCGTTACATGTTTCTATGTTAATATTTTTAACCTAAACGAATCGAGATTAACTATCTATGTAATGGATTAGGCGATGTTACTTGAAGGCGATCTTAGAAGTCTTGCTTTTCTTGAGGACTAATTTGGAAGGTCACGTTTTGATAAATTTCTTCTCAACTGTTTCAAATAGGCCAACAGTGCTAGTGAACTGCTGCTAAGGCCGAAAAGGACAAGACAGTGGTTCTGACGCAAACTTAGGTTACAATTTTTTTGAAAATATTGAAGGCGTGTGAAACAGGGTATAAAGTAGGTACAAGGTGTAATTAATATAATAATAATGGTAAGAAAAGCAGTACATATTACTGAAAATCTTTGATATTCTTTATTGGAAATGGAATATATATAGGTATCAGTTGACCTTACCTCAGTAGACCTTAGAATAGTTTTATCGATGACTACAATTAAAACGAAACGACTTCCTAAATTAGGATTTTCTCCCGTGTCCTGGGTAACATGTTCAAAGATAAAAACACAAAACACCCAGACCAACAACAGAATCTACACTAATCATTCAGATGTCTGACTGACGAAGCTTCGAACCCCGAACCCACTGCGTGTCAAGCCGGTATTGTGACTGCCCTGCCACGCGAGTCGTTACAATAAAATAATAATAACTTAATACTTTACACATTATAAATTTTATATTGTATAACTATATGATTATTAATCTACTTTAAAAATTAACTGCTTCTCAAAAGATTTTCCAAACTTAAGAAACCACGGAATATTTTAAGTTATTAAATTTTAAATATCCCGAAATTAATTTAATTATTTCAACCATTAAAGAAGTATCCGGCAATAAATAATATTAGCGTCAAGGTTACGTGTAGCAGGTTAACAACCGCTACGATGGAAAATATTTTGTCTATGAAATTCAACAATAACCATAGATTTAACTCTATACAAATAAATTAAATTGAATTTTGAATGCAATTTAGAGAAGACTGTTAGGTTGATTATTATTTTTAAGCTCATAATATTTGCATAGGAAAATATTTAGAAATAGTACGAATTTAGTGTCATTTATTTATAAAATCGTTCGTCATTTGACGAAAGTATATATTTACTATAAACATTATTTAAAGCAATTTACTTGTTATTAACCATAAAAAATTGTGGATTAGGGTTTTTTTATCAGATTTAAGTAGCAAACGAGCAAGCAGTCCACTTGATGGTAAGTGGTTACTGTCGCCCATGGACATCTGTAAGCAACATCATATAGCAATGCGTTCTACCTGAAGTCAATCACAGATGAGTTACCTACTATTTTCGAAGACTAAGATGGTCGCCTCATTCATAAGTGAGCTGCCAACCACACTCTTCCACCGGAACGCAAGCACTATTTCACACTAGTAATAGGTGTGACGGCGGTACTCCCCGGTAGGTTCGACCAACTGGTAAACGTTGGTTCATTGTCACGACCTAACGTTTTGGCTGTCAAATTTAATTTTGATTATTTTTACTCTTTTGTTATATATTATTATAGTCCAATTAAGTAAGGTCTTAAATCAAAAATTTGGTACTCAACTTTGCATTTTTATTTTCCTAATTTTATCACAACTAATGGATACAATAACTAAGTGTACACAAACTAAACGATTAATAAATTATTAACCTATATATTCATATTATCTATTCACAACCAATCACGTTTATTCAACGTCTTACCAATGACAACGCAGAACAGAATAATGACAACAATGACGCAACGATAAGCGTTTAAACTCCTCACGTATGCCCATTTCATTACGCTCTATATTTGCTTTTTTACCATTTTTTTGCGCCGTCACAATCCCATTAATGGCTATCATTGATGGGCAGAACTGGTAGTTTTTATTTGTCTTCGACTGCCAGAAAAAGTTGTGAAAAAAAGAACGACAGCGAACGTCACGAATTCGCGCCAAAACTCGAAAAGGCAATGGCATATGGCATCACTCGGCAAAAACGAGTGCAGGTGGAAAAAACTTACGGAGCGTGCGTTTAAACGATTCCATTAACGTTAAATAATTTGAATGGAATACCTACTTCTTACTTTTAATGAAATATTAGATTACATTCACTCGCACGGACCAAATTATGTTACTATACAACGTAGCATAGCAACGCTTGCAATTGGTTTATGTTTGCTACACAATGCTTCTCGTACATCTATAAAGTACTCGTCTTATTACAATTACCTGTCATAGTATTTCCGCCATATTGTTATTACAATGAATAACTCTCGTTTAAGTCATTCTGCTCTTGGGGCGTTTTGGAAAAATGGTGAGTGAATTTTAAAAACAATGAAGTTGGCTACATGTCTCAAGTTTTTCAGTACGTCTTCTTCACTACTTCACGGATTGTGTAAAGCCAGTCGGTTTTCTTGTGACAATCACAACCGCATGCAGCCTCGCAAAAAAGATCGCTTGGCTCCAACCATACGTGCACTACACATATCCGTCTCAATAAGGACTATAAACTCTAAGGACTATAAACCATGAATAAACCAAGCACTTGTCCGAATACAACACAATTTGTATAGTGAAAAAAGGTGCGGGTTATACATATAGTTTTGAAAGTGTCTCAAGAGCGTGGTTTAGCCATGTTTGCACCGCGCCATCTATGATTTTGTTACAACTTCACATGTAATAAGTAATTAATATAATAAAATAATTCAACACGAAGTATAAATTAATTACTAGTAAAAGTGTAAAGTAGTTTTAATTAAATTAGAATTCAAAATATGAATAGCAAATGTACGAGAGTAACATAATTCTATAGAGAGGTAAATATGTGTATGAAAGCGATTCATATGTTGCATCTCTCTCGTAATATTTAGTGTATAATTTATCATTTTTTCTCAATTCTACGGTAAATACAATGACCTTATAAAAAGTGAGTCTGTTTAATTAATTTAATAAATTAAATCAAGGAGTATAACTTCTTACGTTACTTCCTACAACAACTGATTCAACATTTTGTCTTCATGATACCTAATCACCTACTTACCGCCGCCAAAACTTATTTAAAAAAACGTGTCCACCAGTGTATCATCTCAACAGTTCGCAAAAATCTCACTCACGTTAAATTTGTATACGTTTTTTGTTTATGTTTCTAGTGTGAGATGATTATTCGTGGTTTTTATCGCATCAGAGGTCTATGAACGTTGTAAACTGGTCGAGTCGTGGGAGTCGGTATCGGCCCACGTCATATCTTGTATCGGTCGGCACTTTGATAGCGTGCCTTGTGATAGACAATTTTGACATGCGCCTGTTGAGAGGCGTTGACTAGATCATAGAGCAACATCGCTGTTTTTACGTAGAAGTGAAATAAATTTTATGTTAGCATTGAAGCGGTACCATGCTACTATTTATAAACATAGATAGATAAACATAGTATAAATATTTATATGAACATCAAATAGTTCAGTTAGTAGTCAACGAGCATGTAGTTCAACTGATCATTCCAATTCATCCGAGTCTTTTTAGTGGTCCATAATAAATCGTAAATGTGTAATCGATAGACTTACAGGGGATATAATAATTGAGGTTAGCCATAGTTACTTCGTAACTTTTGAATGCTTATTGGGATGCCTAGTGTAACTTATCACATCATCAAGAATTCATTTTCACTTCCATCCTTTCAAAATATAGCAGCGCTTGATTCTGTACTATTTAATCTTTTCATTTGTAATATACTAGCTGAACCCGCGGTTTCACCCGCGTTTAAAAAAATGTAATGTGACATACATATAACCGAACGTTTTTCGACTCAAGCAACGACTCCACAATCCAATTTGATACTTACTTTATACTTGACAAGAACTTATATTCCTATTTCATACTTGTCAGACTAGAAATGACAGAAATCCATATAAAATTCACCCCCTATTTAACCCTCTTAGGGGTTGAATTTCCGAATATCCTTTCTCATCGATCACTTTCATCATAAAAGGAACTCCTGTACCAAATTTCAAGTTTCTAGGTGTAGTAGTTAAGGCTGTGCTTTGATATGTCAGTCAGTGAGTAGGAATTGCCTTTTATATATAATACGTACATATAAAATATCATATAAATATCTTAATGCATAATAGATATCTATGCTATTTAAACATTTTTTTTATTACTGTTTGGTTAATTCCTTTGGTTAATAATTATTGTAAGTAAGTAATAGTCTAGAAAGCATCGGGAGCTTATAATCTGTGATTTAAATCATTTTGCGTTCGTTATAATTTTTCGCCCACAACAATAGATTAACATTATTTCGCTGTACACTTTATTGCCAAGAGATGTAAAACTTGATAGGCGTGTTAACCCCAAACACAAAATAATATAGGGAACGGTGTATAATTTTATTTATTTTTCTATGTCTAGCCGCGAGACCATTAATCTGCTCTTGTTTGATTTATCACGTGAATGCTGACGTCTTATTGAATGTTTGTAACAAAAAAACTATAAACTACTAAAATGAAGACTCATTTACATTTTGACCTTTGCTACGTAGCCTGCTTAATATGAAATTATTAAGGGACCTAAACATGTCAGATTTAATGATAATGTACAAATTACAAAGTATATTAAAAATATAATTGAATGTATGGACTCGTGACATAATACCTAAATAGTAGTCATAATAGTTTACTTTATTCATGAAAGCAATTCGATTTTTATTAACATTTCCTTGCTATTAATTGTTCTTTTGAATAGTATCTAAGTTTAACAGCCAGAAAAAATAAAAAAAGTAATATTAAAGAACTTATCTAATGTAATTACTTTTGAGTTTGATTTTTGACTTACAACATACGAAGAAATGCTTTTACAAAAAGCTAAGACAATTCTAAGCTTTCTCTCAACCTTTATCAAGCAACATGCAGTTTACCTGTAATAGATAGATAGAATAATACTAGCCAGTGAAGTGTCGCATTGAAAGATTGTAACTCAAAGATTTATTTATCTTTACGTTGAAACAAGTAAAACGTGACATGCGAACATTAATTATTTTTAAATCGACCTGTGCTTGTAGGCCGTACTGTCGCGTTCGTACAATCCCAATAGCGTGTGTGCGTGAGCTATATGTAACGTGTAATTATGCAATGTATTTTTTTAAGAAGCAAACGAGCATGGAGTCAATTTGATGGTAAGTAATTCATCATCATATTCAGATAAGATTAGTTTTTCCTGAGGTTTGCTATAGATGCGTTGCTCCTACTACTAAAACGTCTCGGATGAGTATGTCTTCCATATTACACTTTTCAAACCAGAATACATCAACTTTTGATACTGTTATTATGCACACATAGGTGTATCGGTAGTGACATCGGAAGATTGGTCACCTTTCTGGTTCGACCGAAACGCATGCAATGCATAGGCCATGGGGATACTTAGTGCAGGTCATTTATAATTTAAATTCAATATCAATACTTCTCTTGGGGGGGGGGGGGTTCAAAAGGTAGGCTTATGTGGGATTTTGACTCACTAAAACTTCTTCGGCGGCCTTCCTCAGCTCTTGCAGAGGACTCCAGGATCTTCAACGGAACGCACCAGTTTTTTTTATAAGAATGAAGTAGCCAACGAGCATGCAGTCCACCTGATTGTAAGGTTATTGCCGCCCATGGACATCTGCAAGCATCTTCATATAGAACAGAGGTTCTATCTGAAGTCGATCACAGATTGCGATGCGTTTATAGAAACCTACGGTTCATTGTATATAAAAAAGTAAATGTACTACAAAAACTACTTAATTTAAATTAAATTCTAAATAATCATAAACTTACTTTACTAAATCCCACGCTTAATGTATAAACTAAGGAAGAAGCGATGCTGACGAGTATTATATATACATTTTCAGTTAATCCTACTTACGACATCATGTAAGTGTATAAATACGCTCGCAGATAAAATACATCCCGCGCGAATGTTTGAGAACAAGAACTAGTTTACTAGGTTAATGACAGTAGGTATATATAAAAAGAAATGTTCATTGCCATCAAAGCAATACCAACTGTATATTTCAAAGTCAAAATGTATATTACGCATCGGGCCAGTCATGTTAGCTAAATTTAATTCTAGATAACGACTGAGCTCACGATTGTGGGATCGGTAAATCACGCGTATTTCTTTTGTTGCTAGGCGAAATTTTGTCCATTTTTATCACGATTTGATTATACGTTATGAAATGTTGTTAATGCTGCGAGTTTTCACGCAGTGCCGTAGTATATTTTTTTTGGGTGCGGTTGCTTACTGTAGTTTTAGTAGGTTTAAATTTACTATTAATCACAATTCTGCTAGAACAATATACCTAATAAATAAGTGGTATAGATTCAGTAGCAATACGCCTTCATAATAAAGTGTTAAATGCCGAAAGAGTTTGAAATTATGATCCTAAAACAAAGATAATATTAAATCTATAACACTACATTATAAACAAATGTAACTAAAATTGGCTAGGTACGTTCCTATGGCGGCGTACAAAAATGAGCCATTAATGAAAGAAAAGATAGATTAATGAAAAAGAAGATAGATTGAGTAGTGATAGCATAATGGTTGAACCTCGGCCTCCCAATCGATGGTTCCGAGGTTCGAACCCTAGGTTCGAATACCACTGATTTTTCTAAATTTTTGTGCGTATTAGAAATTAATTTTCACTGCTTTACGGTATAGGAAACATCGTGAGGAAAACTGCACACCTAAAGTTTCCTAAAAAAAAGTAGTCCTCCTTTTTACCTCGTTGGAGTCAGCATAAAATTATACTCCAAGATATTTTATATGTACGTACTAACATACAATTACACTAACGCTTTTTACACTGATAGCCCCACACTAGAATATTCTCCTGAATCGTGGGTGCTATAGATACGTACAAAGACGAGTAAGCAACGACCCAGAATAGAAATTCAAATTCGTAATTCAGATGTCTGTCTGGCCGGGGCTCGAACCCGGAACCCACTACGTGTCTGACCGACATGGTACCGCTCCGTCACGCGGGTCGTAAGTCTACGCAATAAATGGCTCGTTATAATGTCTACCCATAGCTATACGGCGGTAACAAATGAATATGTGTCAAATATTGGACGTCTGCTTCGTTTAAAACACTTCGTGAACAGTGAACAAACAAGCGTAAAAAGTGTATTTCGAGCGGTGGGGTCGTTTATACCCCTCGGCTAACGCGCGGTCAAAGGTAAACAAATAAACGTCCTTAATGGTTATGTAAATTAAATGTCATTCAATTCGGCTGGTGTGAAACAAGCCACTGCGGTTGTTCCCCGCTCCCGCCCGTGCCTCCCATTTTGGAGACGATTATGGTGTTTGTGGTCCGTGTGATAGGTGAAAGCGGGCTTGGAAGATTTGTGGAAACAACAAAACTGTATAAAGTAGTTCTTTTATACATCTAAAAAATTAATATTATTTATCGCCATCATAGGAGAATGATAAAATTAGTAATGTTAAAAAATATCAAATGATTACAAACGGAAAGAAGTCCATCTTATTTTGAAAATGAAAACTTACTTAAAAATTGTCGTTAAATGTGAAAGACAATGTTTTGAATGCAGTAAATAAAAAAAATAAAAAATATAATATACAATTAATGACAATGTGAACCAATTACTTAATTAATAAAATTGTTATACAGATAACAACAACAATCGAAACCTTTCAACGTTCTTAGGAATTAAGTTTTCTATATTCACCAAACAACAAACGGTATCATTCTTCCTAAAAATACGAATTGAATTTGCTCACTGAGGGTGTTATATCACCGCCAAAATATCAATATCCTATATAATTTATTTATAAACGATATCCTGTTACAGTTCAAAAGTTACAATCATTTAAATATATATGGAACCTTAAAATAGGCTTTCTGAAACCTTAGAAAATATTTTTTAGGAAAAAAAATCTAAAAGCTAATAAATTGGGATAATATACAACATCGGAAATACACAGTAATCAATACTTGTTAAATTTTGCATTACCTTTTATGAATTGTCGTTTGAATAGAACAACGACCTAACAATTAACACATCGCTATCGATTTTAATTTGCGCCAATCAAGGGACAAAGAACTCCGTGATATTTATATTTGTTAAAAGGCGCTAGGCAAACATTTTTTATCTGTCAGAAACGTATTGGCTTTTAAATTTTAAAATAACTCTCTGAGGACCTTATGAAAGGAAAGTTTTCCAGCGTGTATTACCTATATCTCACTTTTTTCATGGCAAGCACCCTCTTAGTAAATGAAAATAAATATTTTTACATACTTTGATATTTGTCAGGTGATATATCCAGTGTAGTTCGACCGGGGAGGTACCACCGCCACACTTATTTGATGTGGTTGTCGGCTCACTTATATATGGGGCGGTCAGTTTAGTCCTCAGGAGTAGCAATGCATCTGTTATCGACTACATATAGAATCCCTGTTTTATATGAAGATGCTTATAGATGTCAAAGGGCGGCAATTACTATCAGGATGACTGCATGTTCGTTCGCTATTTCAGTCAGATACAAAAATACTAAGACGATGAATTAATACTATGTGAAATTTTGCAAAAGCCTCTTGTAAACTTTAAACGCTGAATTTACGGGTGCTTTAGTCAGGGTAAGGCGATAGGTCATGGTATGATATATCGCCTCACATATATCATGTATCATGTTTTTCTCTCCCTTACCGGAACCCATTAGCGTTTGATACTCATTTTATAGCATAAATAGTTGTGATTCCTCCTGCCCTGCTGCCGTTGCCGGATAACGAATTATCCTATCACCTTTATCTTATAACCTTATCGTAATCAAAGTAGTAAATCAGAGAGGACTCCCCCTTATAAGGTTTAAATAAAGTATATTAATAAAACTTTAATTGCCGGCAATAAAATACCCACAGGAAAGCCTAATTAAGTAACATAAACACTCAGACATTCCACGTCGAATGTGATAGTTTTTAACCTTAAATTCAAACTAATTTCCGTTCAAACAATTAAAAGATTCCGGTGAATTCTTTGCTTTGTCTCTATAATTAAATACTTTGTGTGTTTGCGCGTGTGCGTGTATTTTATACATATATGCGTGTGTGGGTGTGTGTGGTGTAAATTGTTTGGGAACAGGTGTATTGTGAATTAGTTTCTTTTTCTCCAACGGATTGTTAAGGTTAATGACGGCTGTAAATTTTGGTTGTCGCTTCTTGATAAAATTTATATACAATTTTTTTTATTAGCTAACGAGCTTCCTGATACGGTCTATTTGGGTTTTTTGTTTTTTTTATTCATCCATCAGCCTTTTGCGGTTAAATGTTAGCCGTAATCATCCTAAACGTATTTTTTATTGCATGCGTGCCTGGCATGTATGTTGGTGTCTTCAGTTATATGTATCTTTCCACTGGATTTGTCCCTTAGTTACCTCCTAGATCGTCTAAAGGAAGAGATAGAGTGGCATCAAACTCTCCAATTTGATCAATATCGTCGTCAACCTGTTATCTTTTTTTCAAAACTTAAAGGGTGAGATCCCAATCATTGTAAAAATGTAATATTTGTTGAAAATAAGAAACTTTTTAATTTTTTTTTTCATCTTACCACTGCTGGGCACGGTGCGCATTGGTAGACTTTACGTACATTTTAATATTATTTTATAGTATTCATAGGCGTTGTGGTTTTATTCCGACATTTCTCTATTTACCTAATCAATACCTATATAATTAATTTATAGTAGGTACAAAACTTTTGAAAAATCAGTCAGGATCCTCATGTACAGAGGAGTTCTAAACACTAGTCCATTACTAATTATTCAGTATGCTTTTCAAAGATTGCAAAGTCTACCGTCCTGCACTAGAAGTGAGCGAATCGGAAAACTTACTTATTCTAATGGAGACACTAATAGGTAATTAATAATGTAAATTGACAACACCCTTGTGGATGTCGGACCACCCCTCAAAGGACAAAGCCCAGTAACACAAGGGAATTATTCCAAGGCTTATTACGCAAATGACGATAATTATGTATAATATTGTATACGATGCAATATTTGCAAATGTTGCGTTTGCGAATTGACAGAAAACCGCCGACGGTCAACCGTTTCGAATTCCTACGACCTAGAACCCTAACCCTAAGGATTTTAAAGCCCGTGTTTTAGAAGCAGTGGATAGCGAGAAGCGAGGGCTCGCCGGGCATGTAGCACACCTATTGCTATTTGGACCGTTCGGATGTAAATTGAATCAACAGCTATTTTTCGGGTATTACTTAATGAAATTAGAATTAACTTGAATGAAGGGGCATAATGCGAATATTTGAATTTTTCAAATAAAATAATGTCCGCTTTGTGGTAAGTTTCTTATAAGATGCGGTTATAAAATGGACGTAATACTTATGTTTTTTCGTTTTTATCACGAAATTTAACTTTTCAATTCGCTTAACGACTACGCTATAAGGAGAAGTTTCAATTATAACTCAAATTTTCGAAATTTTATTTAAACCCTTTCGTTCTCAACGTGGGTTATGTTCATGGTTCATGTTGGTGTGGATTAAACTACTATAAGCGACAAAATTTAATTAATTTCTTGGAAGTACCACCGCCATACCTATTTCTCCAGGTGTCAGAACCAATGTAGTTCGACCAGGGAAGTACCACCGCCACACCTATTTCTATCGTGAAGCAGTTCTTGCGTTTCGGTGGAAGGGTGTGGTTGCCGGCTC
>DWNE01004071.1:0-15717 GCA_018249875.1 Cecropterus toxeus
ATTTTACTTATTAGGTGAAGTACTTTCAATACCCGGTCAAACTTTTTTGATATCTGTAATAGTTACGAAATAATCGCATGTGCACACATAACGATTACACCCGGTATATAGAACAAGGGTTTTATCTGAAGAATAGATGCGTTGCTACTCCCGAGGACTAAGATGGACTAAAAGATTTACTAGAAGTTCAGTAATAATGATCGTATAACACGACCATGTAACCATGTCATAATGATCACTGAAGTAATGAACTGAACTTGCTTTTTGTTGTACGCAATAATATTGTAAAATCTGAGAATATTTCCTTGTTTTATTGTATTCATAATGTGGAAGATCTTTAAGAGATGCTTTTAGTTTATTTAGGAAATAAAAATATTTAAAGCGGTTCGTCTAATAAAATTATTTTCTCTTCAAATAATAGTCCATCTTAAAAATGACTTGTAAATACTCTTTACTGACGAGTTTTTTTAAGATTAGGAAATTAAAAAATGCTTGAAGGTTGTTAAGTATCAAAATTGTCGTAGTCGTAGTAGTATTTGTACATGTATTTGTTTTGTATATGACATCAATGTAGTTTGCACACAATCCGGCCAAAAAAGTACATTTATATTTTAAAAGCGAGGATTAAAAATAACATTGTCAGTATTTTCCATTTAGTATTGATAGTGAAACATGACGTTTAATGACAACTTTTCATGACATAAACCATTATTACCTCACAACCACTAAGTCAATGGATTATAATGTAATATTGTAATGGATACATGACATACAAACTGGGTTACACGATTAGTCAAAAAAACGTTTTTTTTGCAAATCATTTCACTATCAATTGTTGTAGAACGTAATGAAAAACATTGTTATTTATGACCATATTTTAAGCCTCACCGTTTTCACGTGAAAGCATTATTGAATCCCCAATTGAAAGTCTAACTTAAATGCCCATACCTCGAATGCCACTCGATGGCATAAATTTAATATCGTGACCGAGAGCCGTCCAATGGAACTTTTGTAACAAATTTCATTTATCTCCTCCTCTCCGAGGAATTTCATAAAATCGATTATTATCAAGATGATTTAAAGTTAAAATTTAATGAAACTCAAATTACATTGTTTGCTGAATTATCGTTAGATATGATTAAGCCGTTTGCTGTACAGTAGCCATTCATATCGGGTCTCGGTTCTTTATACATTAAACAGTTACGCATTTTAGCGTCCTTCCTAAAAATGCGTAACTATTTAATGATTGAGTAACTGATTATATAAAAAGACTCGATAATTCTATTAAAGTTTAGTGTTGATGCTTATATAGTTATTGTCAATGCCTATTCGACAGAAACGTGAAAAGAACCAAATGTATGAATGTGCGTCAAAACCATTTGCTTGATTTTTACTGATTAGTTTAGCTTGGCTCTTGTGGAAATATTTTCAACATAGTTAGGGTTTTTTACGCAGAAATGTGAGTTAAGCACAACATCAATGGACGCGAGTGATGTCGTGTTCGATGTATCTATAGTGTTTCCATAGCACTCTCTTAGCACAGTTTCGTAGTTTGGTATCGACTTAGCTATATCAGTAGAAAAGCAGCCTGTAATATATGTATAACCCTAATCTCGCGCCTGTAATCCGTTAGGGACAATAATTTGCGATATATCACATAATACAACTGACTAAGCGGCTTCGTTACATAGACATGAGTTAATTTACAATATATTACAGTATTTTTTTCTAAGTTCTCCTATTGTTTTGTTCAAATTGAGAAATCTTATATACACACACATTATGGATGCCTTGATTCATCATCATCTATCGGATTACAATCTTCTTCTTTCCAAAGTAAATCAAAATAAAGGGTATTAAAGTAATTCATAGTTCGACAAATCCGTAATACAAAGCCGTATTGCAAACGATCGCAGGATCACCGCGGGTCTGCTGCAATATTCTTTAGATCTATTGTCTGTAGGCGCACCGCAGTTGAAATTCGCAGAGATACTGCCATCACGAGGATTAAATTCCGTTCCCTCTCGTCTCCTAGGACATTCACGAGAAGAGATGTATTGGTTCTAATCGGGGTTACCTGATATAGTTTTATACCTACGCGTCGATGTTTAAATTTAATCTAAAACGTGGGTGGTCGAGGCCGTGGGCGAAAAGCTAGCTAACATTATGAACACTGGGCTTAAATCTATTAATCCTGAATGCATTATTATCTAGTCTATTGAACTGTATCAAATACTGAATATTTGTTCACTAATCACTTTATTTATCGAAGCAGTAAAATGAATTATATGAAACAACAGATTAACTAAAAGATATTTCAAATAAACACAACACAGTTAAAGTAGCTTAACGGAACTTGAAACTGAATTTTTAATTACAATTGCATTATAACAAGAGAGTTCCGTACTGAATCTACATTTTATTTGCAAAAAAAATCTATTTGTTTGTTATTATTTCATGGCTCAATAGTAATTATTTCTTCTAGCGATAGGAGGGTGTAGTAAGCCCACCCTGTGGCATTGCCACTTCTTCTCGTGAGGTTTGTAGGAGCCCATAAATGAATTAAACTCAAGTATGGGAAAAACCTAAACCAATATTATAAATTAGTAGAGTTTGATTGGTTGAACGCGCTAATCTCAGAACTACAGGTTCGAATTGAAAAAATATTTTTGTGTTGAATAATAAATTTATCGTAGAAGGCTTTAGGCTATATAACATCATGCTAAGTTTGTTTGTTTTTAATAGATTGTTCTCTAATAAACGCGGGTGAAACTGCTTGGCACAGCTAGTTTCAAATAAACACAACACAGCTAAAGTAGTTAACGAAACGTAAAACTGAATTTTTAATTACAATTGCATTATAACAAGAGAGTTCCTTACTGAATCAACATTTTAATTGCAAAAAGTTTCTGTTTGTTTGTTAGTATTTCATGGCTCAATATTAATTATTTCTGGCTATAGGAGGGTGCAGTAAGCAATGAGCCCACCCTGTGGCATTGCCACTTCTTCTCGCGAGGGTTGCCGAAACCTACAAAGGAATTAAACCCAAGTATGGGAAAAATTCGAAGTATAACGTTTTCTAAGATCAATAGATAAACTGCGGCAAACGTATAACTCCTTCAATAAGGAAGGCCTGTTTCCGGTAACGGATTTTTAAGTTCTAACAAATAAAACTGAAGTAGTTAAATCACGGCTGAAAATCTAAATTATATGAAATTGTGTTATAAGAAATTGTGTTGTCTAAACTTTTAAAATACTTTTCTTAACTGCGACCGATATTATGTCATAATCTCTATTTAAAGTTTATTGAACTTCTTAGTTAGTGAATTGGATTTGCCGTCCACACAGCATTTATAATATGGAGGATTACAATATTTTACGGTTTTTGAATTACTTTTTGCCAATATTTTGATACAGTTACCTGGATCGTGAAGGACTTTCGTCGCGACCACGATCCATGTAACATGGCTCGGAATACGACAAAAAGAAATTCAAAAACCGCACATCGTGAGTACCCGTAACATATTATAATGTATCAATTCCGCGACAATATCAGTCTAAAATTATAATATGGACGATTTTCTTACTTCATTATAGTGTTATCGATACTGCTATCAGTTCGTAACTCATAAATCTTGGCAGTGATTAATCACGCGTCTGACCGTGACAGTTACGCTGACATCTCCGAGACACTGTTTTTCTAACCGTCCTTTGTATTTTTCCTCCGAACTGAGCTACCTTTTATTGTTTAAAAAGGAAAAATTACCCTCCTTTTGTATTTTTAGGCGCACAAAGAAACATTGTAACGATTTAATGTGTAGAGACGAAATGTAAATAAATGGCGTCCCATTAAAAATTCTCGAAAGCTGAAATAACTTTTTAACCAGCTGAAGTATCCGTACTTCGCTACGTGATAAAATATTTAGATTTTACTCGCTAACCGTTAGAGGTACATGAAAAGCGATAAGGACCTTTCGGATAGAAAATTAAATGTTAACCTCATACAAGTCATCAAAAATGTGCTATTTTTAGCGTTCTCTTTTTATTGAAAATGGAAGTATGATAGTCTGAAATCAAAGGGTGTAGTGACGTCACTAAAATAGCTACCATCTATAAATTGCGAAAAATATTGAATTCAAAAGTAGCCTAAAGACAAGTTAAATAAGCTACATCCATGCAAAATTTCATGTAAATCGGACCAGGCGTTAACCAACATGACAATCGGACCAGTGATCAGTGAGTGACACATAGACACACACCATTTCATTTTATATATTTGTATAGATATAGATTTTTAAACACGTTAGGTTATTTGTTATTCTTCTTGAGATGATGATTCGCATTTCGAAGGGTATGTGCTTAATGTTTTGGTCACAAGAAATGTAAGAGTTATTTGATACTGAATATGAAAATAATGATATTCTCATTTGCATAGCTTTTTAAGACGACAACAATAGTTTGCTATTTCAATTTTATCTCTTGAAAATTCTTTAGCTTGCTAGTAAGTGAAGAAAGATTGGAATTAAAAGTCTGACGGAGCTACATTTCTCGGTAAATCTCTTAGGATCCGTGCCTTAATTATTGTTTCCAATCAGATACTATTATTTTTCTAGGAAAAATATGAAACATTTTTTGGGCATGAAGGGACTAACAGTTTCAATTTATTTTTATGTAAATCTCGGATCCTATTTTAATTAAGTTCACAAAGACTTAAATTCCTAGAAAACATAGGAATAATGAATATATATAGGTAACATGTCGTTAACAATAATCTAGGTTAGCTTTTTTTCAAACTGAAGTAGCAAACGAGCATGTCGTCCATATGATGATAAGTGGTCACTGCCGTCCATGGACGTCCATAAGTAATTTCATACAGAACAGGGGTTTTAACTGAAGTCTATCACAGATGCGTAGCCACTTCCATATAAGTATGCCGTCAACTACACCTTTCCATTGAACCATTGAGCTTCACGCTAGAAATAGGTGTGGCGTAGTATTTCCGCGGTCAAACTTTACTGGTTCTACTACCGAAAGAATATAATAATAGCTATAAAAAGAGTTTACATATCATACAGATATAATGTACTTTTAACTACGTGCTGTCACAGACAAACACAAATATAAACATTCGCTAACAAACCTAAAAACTATTTCGTCTTCACATAGTTCATAACTCAGACATCCTTAAAACTTGTTTATAAGTTTTAATTTTGTTCATTCTGGAGCGTTTCAACAGTCCGTGGGGAGACGAATAAAAATGTAAACGAAACTTTATTTGCATATTCGGAACAATCTGAGCGAGTTCGGATCCGGTTGTTAGGACTCGGGGGCCGGAGAGTCGTGATTTACGAGCTTTTATTGCACGGCGTGACGAATATTCCTCGAAAACGTTACGGGTGATAGTAAAAGGCGTTTAATTTGCGGCTTGTTCTTAATCAAACCCTTGTAATACTTTAAATTTACCGAAGAGACAGAGAAATCAAATTACACGTATATAATCAAGTTAAATTATTAATATTGTTAATGTTACAAAATAATATATAAAGCGTCTAGCCGAGAGATATTATGTTTGGGGTGCAAAGTGGAATTAGTGTGGATTTACTTAAAATACCTATCAAATGACTAAGTATAAGACTTTTAAATATTTAAAATGATGACACGTTTTTTAATTTAAAAATAGAATAATATATATACGTGAATGTTATGTTTTACATTATTTGGTACTAGCCTTTCCTGCGGCTTGAGCTATGTATCATGGTAATCTGTGTGCCAAATTTCTTCACAATCCATCATTTGTGAAGATTAAAAAACGATTTTTTTAATCTTCACAAATGTTCGCATTTATAATATTTTGTATTTAGTATTTAAGAGAGTTAATCTGGCAACGTAAAAACGGTACGACAGAGAAAGCTTTAAAGATAAATAGGTATATTTTTGGAATAAACTATATTCTTGCATATTCGGAACAATCTGAGCTGTTTCGGATCCGGTTGTTAAGGATGTGACTGCCGGGGTGCGACGCGAAATTTACGAGGTTTTATTGTAAGGCGCACGTCTAACGAGTGTTTCTGGAAATTTTATGGACTACTTATATAACATTTATTTTGTTTGGGTTTCACATTAATGAAAAGTGTTTTGTTAATAAAACTTAAACTTGAAATCTTTCAAAATTGATATGCCTGCATATATTTTGTAAATTGTCCTAAAATTGCATTATTATGCTAAATTAAACTAAAATAAATAAAAATATCAATGTTTACAATAACTGCTAAAGTATTATATACTAGCCAATAAGCAAGCCAATAACTGCTATAGTTTATATAATTAAACATTAAATTTTCATTAATTCAAATTGTTGAACTTGGAAGCGTCTCCAAACTACTGGCGACATTGCCTCGTTGAATCGCTATGATCTTAAAATATCACGTTTATACTCATATTTGTATCAGTAAACTTAAAACTGTTGTTATATCACAAAGACATAATTAAATTTAACACACAACTAACTGAGTTACATCAGTTTTGATGGTACATACAAGGTCCTATTGTAAAGTTAACGTGGTTTTTTGGCAAAGGGAGATCTCCCGCCAGGCTAGGCGATCATGCCTGGGGAGCGGCCGTGCTCCGACAGTCTCTGTTCGGAACTTGTATAATTATATGCACAATGTTGAGAAAACTCTGATAGCGCGTTTCAGAATACGAAGACGTCATCTCTCGTTGAGTAGCGGGAGGTCGCAACATTTTTATTGTAAGACGGTTTACGAGTATTCCTCGAAAACGTTATGGGCTTGGAAGTGAAAGAGATTATTTTCACTTCACGCAACTGTATCTCCCTAACTGTAACTATTATTCTGTAACATTACTTAGATATAAATTTAATGATTCCATTCCATTTCATGGGTTGTGATTTGTATACGTTCTTATTAGTAGCGATCTATGAATTCGGTTATCACGACGGTAGTATGTAATAGGTAAAAAATCGGTTTAGGAGGAACAAATCTTTAAATATATATTCTGGTAGGGTTCAATTAACATTTTTAAAACATATGTTTTCAGTGGCAGTTCATTACGAAAACGTCCATGTTTGAAATTAATTAACTTTTCTTTAAATTCTTCTACTGTTCATGTTGTAACGACATATAAGATATTGACACATTTCCCCAGCGTAAAATATTTTAAAACTTGTACAACTTGTGTAGTTCGACCGGGGAGGTACCAAAGCCTAGTTATAGCGTAAAGCTGTTATGCATTTCGGTTGAAGGCTGTGGTTGCTGGTTCTCATATATCATATATGATTCGACCATCTTAGTTCTCGGAAGTAGCAACGCGACTTTGATCGACTTCACACAGAACCCCTGGTCTATTTAAAGTTGCTTACAAAAAGTCATGGGCAGCTATAACCACTTAGTATTAGGTGGTCACGACGCTTGTTTCCAACTTTAATCTGATGAAAAAAAAATACAAATATATTTTATTTTTTCTACCTATCTCATGACATAACTTGAAATGAAGGTAACAAGAAATTCCATATATCTGACACGAAACTACATATTTAGTCAGTTGACGTACGTTTAAATGTTGAGACAATTAATTATCTGTACTAAAGTGTGTTAAATGGGACGCAGCGCTTAGCGCTGAAATAATTATGGGTTGGTGTCGACGGTACAGTTGTTGCGCTTCGAGATCGCGTGAAATTTATACAATTTTCAGTTTTATTTTCTAAGCCATAAGGAGTTTGTGACTGTTCTTTAAATTAAATAGCTGAGAATACTTGAAAGGGGGCGGGAGAGTGACTGCGACGTTCTCCGCTCGTAATGTATTAAACGCATACTACCTGCAAATATGTATAGTCTAGAATATGCAACAATACATTAAGGTAGTTCCTGTTCAAGACATAAATTCTATTTCTACACTTGTGGTTAACATCTACACACATTAAGGCGGCAGTGCAGTAGAAGGTGGTAGTACTGTTTACTGTTTTCTGGTTCTGAATCCAGCGGTTCCCCGCTGTTTTCAGAAGTCAAGATGTATGCATGCTCATATGTTACTTTTAGAGCACACTTTTAAAAATGACTTTAACGTAAATAACATAAAATTTATACTGGCGCTAAAAGGAACTTTAAACGCTTGCTATTACCGTTTTGGTCTATTTTTTTACATAAAGCAGAATTAGGCAACCTACCGTAAGTAGTTGCCGAGATTTCTATCAGCTTAAGTTAAACTGTGCGTGCACTTAACATTTCTGAGTGTTGATAAAGACATCAGTAATTGCCAAGAAACAAGGTAGTACAATAAACTTAGGGAAATGTTTCCACTGAATTATTGGCTGTAAGAGTTAAAGTTAGTCGGCGAGGATTCCAAGTTAGCTAAGACTGCGCCGTAAATTCGCGCACGACTCACGTCCCATTTATATTGTTTTATGGTTTCTTTCCTTTCTGCGACGGATTTAAACCGGCTAGGAAATACGAATCTCTTCCCCGCCTTTGTACTAAGTTATTATGATGACCTGGATGAGCAAGCTCTGTACCAAACTAAAGTGGTAAGGAACGTAGAAAAACGTTTACAAAGCTTACATCCAAACCTTTTTTACCCGACTACGGCGAAGCAAAAGGAGAGTTATGATTTTGACCTGTATGTATGTGGGTATGGATGTTCATCTGTTTCCTAATAACTTCTATTTTTTTTATCATAATTAGACAAATAAGGTGTCGTTAGAAGCCTCTTCATTGTCCGCTGGTTATAGATTGTATGACGTTACGTTAAATTGACTACAGCGCTCTCTAGGGGATTTAAAGTAAATAATTGAAAAAAAAAATGGGTATCAAATTAAAGAGCTTTCTTAGCACATTCAAATATGTAAACATTATTAACTATTGCTCACGGCTTTGCGTATAATTACCTTATAACTTCAAGAATTTATAAAATCACGCATCAAATGTAAAAAACCAAAACGTGAGTAGTACCTAACAATAACAACATAGAGTAAGGTAGTCAGGTTTTAGTTTTTGAATATTTTACTTGAATGTGTATAAATTGAAAGATATACTTACGATGTTGTAAGTAATGGATTAGTACAGTTTTAATAATGCATGGCAATCTTTTATGTTTACACTGTAGCGTTCATTAGAGGGCATAGGAGAGATTTGCCACATATTCTATTCCCTTTCGATGTTTCTTAATATCCCTTTCAGCTAAAAAAAATGAAATATTTTGCTTGAAAACTTTTCATTAATAGGCAATATCATATTATTAAAACATTTTATTTGGTTAAGCTTCAACGACTGTACAACGAATATAACGTATATCACGAAATGCACATTACATTTTGCAAAATATGCCCAAAAGTTGTTATCCAATTCGACTTCAATTATATAGTCAATTATATAGCAGCGTGGATTGACACTGACATTGACAATGATTTTAACAGTCGTACCATAATTTTAGGGTTAAAACAATATTACAGTAACATTAAATGTTGGAAAAAAATCGTTACATATATATTACTTATATATAAATTATGTGTGGTAATAGAATATACGAAGCTTATTCTTTTTCTATGTGGCTTAAATACATATCCAAAACTAGCTATTGCCAACGATTTCGTACAGGCAGAGTATAATACAATAAAATACAAAACACCCTTATTTAAGCACCTTAAAGGTGTAACAAAAGTCCTCCCTTTGCGGATGTCTACATTAAAAAATTAACCAATTGCCGAAATTTTGTCATCAAGTTTTAGTACTTTAGGCTTTCCGATGTTCATGCAAATAGAAAAGAATCAAATAAGTCCATCTTAATAAAAAAATACAGATTAAGGCACTTATGCTTCTCTTGATTGTAACTGAGCCTTAACTGTTATCATAATGCATCGTGATGTTCAAATGACACGTTTAACGACATGTCGGTTAATTTCGTTAATAGGTTGCATATATTTAAAAAATGCTTGCGCAGAGTTACGAATTTAATGTTAAAATCATTTTTACCTTTCCTGCTGCTGATAGATGGAACATTCCATTTTAATTAATTGAATTTGACGACGGCAAAAAACTTGTTGTTGTTGTGTTGGGTTCGATACTCGGGTCAGTGCCCTTAGCATGCGAATTTGATTTGTAAAAAATATTTAATATCAGTATTAGAGCACAACTTTTTGTAGTTGGACTCCTTTTACCTAATAACAGCGGCGTTAAGATTTGAAAGGTGTGGCAAAGGTACTATTAAGTACCTATATCTGGAGTTAATTACAAATGTTATGAGTAGCAGTAACTACGATTCATCGGGTGATCAGAATGCTAGTTTGCAACTTCTATAGTATAAAAAAGGAAACATTATTAGTGAACTCTCTATAATATTGTGCAAAATTTAAGAGCTTACCAGCATGATGGGGTAAATACTATGGACCGAAAACGATGAGCAACTGTCTTCATATCAATAAATCATTTGACAAATTTTTGTTCTAAATGTCAGGTCTAAACTAAGGGGAACGGGAACTAAAGGATAAAATATAAAATTTTACATTTGCCTCAATTGATAGAAATACAAATAATAATCTGTAGTTAGTATTATTAATAGATTGTCTATATAATCTGGATACAGAATGTTGTCAAGTAGCGGCCGACTATTGGCGGTTCGCGACCGTCTACGGTCCGTGGACTTTCTTGAAACACATTTTTCTGCCGTATTATTTTCTTAGCGAACATTTTTTCACCAGTAAATAAATTCTACAATAAAATAAATCTTCGGAGACATCTCAACAGATTGTCACCAGCGTTATTAAAATAAAACTAAGAAATCTAAAAGTAAAAGTACAATTCCTTTATATACTTAGTGTGACGGTATTATAAGGCGAATAAGATTTGTTTTATGTTAAAAAACTAGTTAAACATATTTTTTTTCTAAAAAGTGGGATATTTCAGAAAAGTTTTAATAGGGGCGTTGTTACTACCTATCTTTGATCTCAAAGTCAACCTATAATAAACTGAAAAAGTGAACGTGCAGTTTATAAAAGTTTCCAATCCATCTCAATTAAGCAGAGCTCTAGAGAAATGTATTCGAAGGTACCTAGTTAAAGTTTTGACTCGTAGCGCTCACCCATTCTTTACAAGTGGAATTGATTTGATCGGATTCATGCAAAGATGAAGTAATTGAATAGACTCGTAATACTTATTCATTTTAAAATACGAATTTATAATTGTGTGGCTTCTTAGACATAAGTTTTTAGCAAAGTAAAACATTTGTAATTGTGCTGAAGATGATTAAGAAAGAAGACAAAGGTTAAAAAACCCGCTTTTCTACAATTTTCTTCATGTGTAAGTGTACGTCAAGTTTGAAAACTAATAGTGGCAGACGTGGATAAGGATTGTTTAAATTTCACCTTTTGAAGAGACAGTTAGTTTCCGCTTCGCCAATTTATACAAGTGTACGAAAATACATATGCATGAGTTTCAACTCGCCACTCGGGCAGCATGAAAATACTGATTTGATTCTGATTCACGTGAACCGTGAGTTGCTTAACTTGCAACTGTATTTTAGTTCTGTGATTCTACTATATGTGAGCTGAATATTTGAAACGTCTATCAAACCATTACTAACTTATGACAAACTAAACACGCTAAAGAAATTATGATTTTTTTTGAAAAATATTTAAATAATAGTTACTTTGTTGTCTTTCAAGTTACATATATGTAGTTTAATGTGACTAATATATAAGAAATGTACAGATTGTATTGGGAGTCGATTTAGTTACTTAGTCTCTGAATTCACGTTAAGTTTGCAGAACTCGCCTAAAAGTTGGAGTAAGTTGTGGTTTGAAATAGCTCTAACTGTATAGTAGATTGGAACTATATCTAAAAGAGAATCATTCTTCATCTAACTTGAACACATAGGATATGGAATAAGACATTGATTTATATTGTTATGATACTGGAGAAAAGTATAGATAAATCTATCTTTTCGTTCGTTATAATAGATCTTTTTCTTGAGGTTTATTTTATAGTCTTTTAAATGAAATGTTTTATTACGTAATTATTACTTTTTGCTCAATAAATACTTAAAATTTTTAAATGGACAAATAAGTATATAAAACAGTATTACTTGTATGTACATTCGCGTAAATAAAAAATCTGGGACTTAATATTCTGATTAACTTAATATTCATTAGTAATATATATACATATTTATGTGTGCCTGACAATTTAAGAAATGTTAACATACCTTTTTCTGTAATAAAACAATTTTGCAAACAAAGATTTCAAGACTACTACTATAACATACAACTCTATTTTTCAAGACTGAAATAGCAAACGCGCATACAGTATGTTGGTAAAAGTCGGTGTCTGAGGACTTAGATGGCCACCTCATATGTAAGCCAACCATCAACTATACCCTCCCACCTCAACGCAAGAACTATTTACTGTTAGTAATAATAGTTGCGTAAATACTTCAACACCTGCTTTTATGTTTGTTAACTGATTGTCCTTTTTTGGTTGGTATTATTTAATCATTTATCAATACAAAACTTTGTAAATTTTATCATTAAGGATAATTACAATACACTTGCTCTATATACCTAAATATATGTTGCAGATTATTTTTGCGTTTGGTGCAAATTAAATTACTTACTACAAATCTGCACAGTTTGCCTTGGAAGGTTTGAACGTCGGCGTAATGATAAATCGTGTTTCAGCAAATATTAATAAATACCAAAATGTACGCAGAATAAATAAGATCCACCGCACCCAAACACCCTTGTTTAATAGGTAAACAACGGGGTGGCGGAAAATGAAGTGTAGGTAGTGTACAAAGAAACACTCCCGATTCTCAAATAGCCAGGATCTCTTTGTTTTTGCCCCAAAAATAAACTTTCTTTTTTGTCTTTGAACCCTTGGACCCATGTGTGGAGTGAACCATAAATCAAAGCCCTCTCAATAAATCTTAACTCCGTGTGATTTTGGGAACGTAATATACTATTTTAAGTCTCGGTAAAACATAATGTAGTAAACATGTTTTTTGATATAATGTAGAATTTTTTGTCAAAGGACGCGTTAGGTTTCCAACAACATTAGGTACCTGTAGTTTAATTAGACATTAAAATGGTACGCAAAGGTCAATATTGTCAACCGTCTGTCGTATCATATACAAACCTTTTTGCCAAATTATTTATGTGCGAATATAACCTTGTCTATAAGTATTTGTAATAATGTTTTTACGAGTATTTTTATTTCCAAAGTCACACGTTCTGCTTTTAGTATTTGGTTATACGTATAATATCAAATCAAAACAAAATTTTTAACTTCTGGTTACTAGAGTACGAATAGTGATTAAGGCCTAAACCCAGTTCTTTTTAGAGGAGATCTACAGTGGGATAATAATGGGACGATACTGATGTGTTTTATTACAATATTGTTCTAATTTATAAAGATAAACGTTATTGTTCTAAGCAATGTGAAATATAGCACCATCAGTACTTGTAACAATTTAGAAAAGGAATCTCAAATGAAAGCACTCGATTATATGGTGCTGGTGTTCGCGTCCGGAAGAATCCCTTAATCTTTCTTAGCGAAATTAAACCATTTGTAAACGCTCCGCATCTGAGGCGAGTAAATCAATCTATACATTGAATTAGTTGATGTTGAACGGTCGATTTTGGCAATATTTTAGAGGGTACGCCAATAGAATGGCGTATTTTGCTCCCGAACCACGTTCTCGGCTATTCATCAAGTCGCCGAAGCCATTACCGCGCCCGCCACCTGCACGGTCCCCAGTTTGTATTATGCTAGATTATTCTCAGCTTTCATTCACTGACGCCAATAACTTGTTGAATTATAACTTGAATCGGATTCGATTTGAAAGGTTATCATTGTTATGGGCCTGACGTCGAGTTCGCTCGGTAAATACAGTTACCAACATAATGGCTCTTAAAACGGCTCGATGGGAAATAGATTTATACGAGCATCAACATTGACTTCCTACTTCGAACAGATTTTATTTCATGTTTAACTCTTTTTAAGTACAATATGCGATTTAATGGACTATTCTATTGATCGTTGAAGTGCTTCTTTAACTTTACGTCGTCGTAGTTGGCGTCAACGCTACTGCTATTACGTAAAATGTACTGGGCAATTGCTAATTGTCATAATTTATTGCTATGCTAATATGCTACCTGGCATGCCTTGCAATAGCACATAAAGTATAAAGATAGAAACATGAAAAAATAATAAAACATCTATAGCTTATTCCGCTTTAATTTAACAACGATTAGAAACTGTCGTTCCTAAAACACCTTATAAAATAAACACACCTTTCATAACAATCTGATTAATGTTTTCGAGACCCATAAAGTACAAACATATATAGGCGCAGGTAAGAATTATATAATTGCGAAGTAAATTTTGGTGTATATTTATTGATTTTGACTTAAAAAATCTGTGAAAATACCGATCGAAAGATTAAGTTTGAGCTAAAATAGTTGCGCGGGCTGCAGTTCACAGATGATTGGGGTTGCGGAAAACTGTGTAAATTGAAGTTTTGTGTATTTTCCGAAGTAGCTCTCGGTTTAGTTGATTAATTTTCTTCAATAAATTGTTAAAATAAATGGTGCAAACTTATAACTGTAACATTTAATTTTGTAAGCACTAGAATTCTAGTTTGATTATTATTACAGTACATTGATTCTTGGTTATGTTGTTATATTTATGGTATTATAAAGTTATTATGAATATCAAGATCCAGATAACACTCAAAAAAGACTTTTCCTGTAGATAATCGATTGCATCTTCAACACTATAGTGATCTTAGTACTAGTATAGTACGATTTGTCCAACATTGTACATTTAGGTACGTTTTTGTCTTCAGCCATACCTGTTTAGAACATTGTATGGGGGAAAACATAAATGATAATCGTTATAAGAAGATGTGAAAACTCGTACTAAAGGCTTAGACCGGTGTAGTAAACATTTTGCTATACAATACTCAAGCTTCCCGTTTCTGTTTTAATACTTGCTACTTAAGTCCATGAACCTCGCAATAGGATCCCTAAAGATTGACGCGTGATAGGTTAAGAGGATAGCGCCCAACCCCGATGGGTATCGGACAGTTGGCTTAACTGGACTTACAGTCGCTCACGAAACAAGACGTTTGTAAAGCTTTTCCATACAATTAGCCTTACAATGGTAATGCCAATTTACGAAGTTGTTACATAGTATGGCATTGTTACAGGGTTTGCTCTATTTTTTGTATAAATAAGCTTAAGGAATGCGGGTAATATAAAGTTTAAGAATATGTGAATATAGATTTATGTCTTGTATTTTTGTCCATAAATTCGCATAAAACAGAGTAGTACACTGCAGGCTAGGTAAAATTATGCCTAGAAGTGGGATTTAAACAAGTCCACTTAATTTTTCGTTTATTGGTTTATTAAACAAAACTGTTTTACCTATAAACGCTACTCATGCCAATATAAATTATGCGTAATATTAAAAGAATATACGGATGGGATTGAAAGAATACAATATTATTTTAGGTCTATTAGTTTTTTAAACAAAAATGTATTATATTTAAACGCGTTTCATGCATGGTAAAATGCCTTGTATGGCATTAATGCGTCTTATATAGCAAACTAGCAGACCCGTGCCCACTTCGTTGTGCAATAAAAAAAATTGTTTTATTCACCTTGCATAAAAATTGGCAGACTTTCATATAAACTTTCATCCCCTATTAAAC
>DWNE01004072.1:0-15715 GCA_018249875.1 Cecropterus toxeus
CCACCGCCACACCTATTTCTAGCGTGAAGTTCTTGCGATTCGGTGGAAGGGCGTGATTGCCAGTTAACAAATGTATGAAGCGCCCATCTCAGTCATAGAGAGTAGCAACGCATTTATGAACAACTTCAGATATAACTATAACCCTTGTTCTATATGAAACTGCTTACCATGAGATGTCCATACGCGGCAGTTACCACTTACCATCAGGTGGACTGAAAGCTCGTTTGATACTTAAAAGCTATAAAAAGCTGTATTTGTATACATAAACAAAAACCTACCAATGTAGAGTCTCCATTAGTGTCCGTTGTTTTGAAATTGTTCGCACAGCTTGATGTGGCCAAGGGAATTCCCTGAAAACATATCATAACGCCCATTACGGAAATGAATACTCATCTGCATTAAATGTATGTTTTAACGATTTGTATGTATTTAAAACAGTAGTCATACGTTGACCTACTTTTGATAATTATACTAGGTATAGTAGGTATTTTCGTATTATAGTAGGTATATTTAATGGTGAACTTGTTTATGTTAATTTACTATGTAAAAGCATACCTATTGCATAACGCATTTATTTACTGTATTATGCAGTTATACACGTCTGGCAAAACCCGGATTGTCAGACTAGGGTTGCAGGACTAGCCCAAAGTCTTCAATCAAATATGTACATATTTGATCGATGCCCAAAGTAGACTAATTTTTTTCAACTTTTATAATTTAAGTAAAATCAATTTTTATAATTTACGATTTTATAAGTTTATAATTTATCCCGTAAAGTTGAAACCTCCCTAACTCAGTTATTTTTTGATCGGACGAAAAGTCATTGAACCTTTTTTATGTAGAATTTTAGGCTCTCCACATTTCTATTACAATTTTTTGGTCTAATTACGTAAAAACAACATTAAGTAAAAACACTTTTGACAACCCCTGCCGCGGGTTGCCGACACGAAAACTTTTACACATCGTTTTTGTGTTAATAGAACTACATTATATCAAAAATGCAAAATGGAGTGTCAAATTTTGATTTCAGACCTTATTTGACTGGACTAAGCCAAATGACAGTAGATCTAGACACCATTACGTTTAACTAATATCAACTTACAAGTTGTGTAATAATCAAATCAACAACATAAGTTATAACTTAATGCATGAAGATAAGCAACAATGTATAGGTATATTTATATGTTCCTTTATTACAATATGTTTGTATGTATGTTATGTATTGTTTATATTATAATAATATGGACCATTTTACCTTTTCCATCAATTTCACTGCGAGAGGTAGTGATGAAGAACTGACTGTCATCACTTTTTGTATCTTGTGCTTCGCCTGAGTTACTGAAAGAGTATAAGCCAATCATAAGACCCATGTCTTTGCTTGCTTGTATGTATTTATTGCTTGAGCGACCAACAAACAGAACATGATTTAATTTATTTGAAAAATCTGTTGACAGCCAATTGTTTGTGTAGGTATGTATCAGGTATTTCAAAAGTGGTTGATATCGATACTTTGGAAACAAGCAATTGGACAACGTAAAAGTTTGAATATTGTTAAGTATTTTAACCGACTTCCCAAAGAAGAGAGATTATCCATTCGTCATGTATATATTCTACATCAATAGTTAAAATACTAGAGTTTGGATTATTACACTAATTTTGTTATGTCTGAGGTATCAGTTAATTTTGGAAAAAGGGTCACTTGTCCAAATATAGTTCACAAACCCCTACTATAGATGCATAAGCTATTAAATAATCCCTAAGCAGTTTGACAGTAGTTTTGGTAGTTGTGTTAAACAATTGCTGAAGCAATGTAACCAGCAGGAAGTTAGCTGTATTGGACAATGCTGGATTCAATTAGGCATAGAATTTCACAAACTTATTTAGCAATAGGCCGCTAGCCTAATGTCCCACTGCTGAACTTTACTTTTGCATACAATTTTATATCTTAACCACAAATAAATCAAATCAAATGAAAGGTAAAAAATAAAGAATCATCAATGAAACCAATACAAAACAATTATGGATAAACATTACACAGAATTATTAATCATAAAGGTCAATTATTGAGGAAAATGCATAATGATATATAATATATTATGACGATCTGCATGGCGGAGCAGTCACCAAACCGGTCTAACATGCAGTGGCCGATCGAACCAGTCCCTGGTTCGATCTCCGGCCTTACAGACAGAAATGTAGATGAGTTTAGATTTCTGTTCTGGGTCTGGGTGTTCATGTATTCGTCTTTGTGTGTCCGTGGCACCCACGACACAGGAGGAAATCCTACTGTGGGGCTATGACTGTACAAAGCGTTTATGTTATGTTTATTATGTAATTGGTTTACTTTTTATACTGTTTTAATTGTAGTAAATAAATAAATTATACACTTACAATCATGGCTATCATTTGATCTCTCTTTCACCCCATTGATGTTGTCTTGCTTGTTCAGAAGCCTGTGGAATCTGCTATCAACCATGGGGGCTAGACACCGTAGCGCTGGTATGTGGTTCATCCGGTGGAAGAGGATGAACAGCTCTTCCACGCGGTGGTTTAATTGACCCCATCGTATGAATAGCTGGCTTGTCGGTGACTCAGATTGTCTGCGAGCTACTTGTTCTATTTCCTAGAACAAAAGGAATAGGCTAAGGTTAATGGCAGTAGAAGTCTTTGTAGTTAGTCTCAGTGAATTTTAAAAAAGGTATAATTAGCATTTTTTTTTACAAAACTAGTAAATGTTGCAGTCCATCTCATAGACATGAAAATGACATCTGCCACCCATGGACACCTGTAATCAACTCCAGATCAGATCAGTCTTAGTTGAAGTTAGCTACACATGCATTGTTACCACTTGAGGACTATGTTAGAACACCTCGGGTAAGCATGTCTCCCTTACTACACTCTTCAGACCAGAACACACCAGTTATAACTACAACAGTAGAGTTAACTGGTCATACCTATTTCTGCCTAAAACAGTAACGCAGAAATAGGTATGGCAGGGGAACTTCCGGAGATGAAACACAGGATTATCCCACCTTGTAATGCAATCAATTGTTATTTATTAGCATGAGTAAGAAAAACATTTTTAACTGGTTTATTTCTTGGTGACCACCATTTTGACTTCTCTCTTAACAAGTATTGTATTACAAGGTTGTAGCTACACCCATATTTTGCACACATGATATTGGCCAGTATGTTTAGACTTATGTGCAAATTAGTACATATTTTTTCTTCATTTCAAATCTGTGGTCAGTCATATCTATACTAATACAGTAGAACCTCGATAAGTCGAAAACCTCCAAATGGAATAAATGTTTTGTTCCCTTGCCCTCAAGCCCCAAAATCTCCATTACTCGAAATCTCTCCCTTTATTAATTGAAATAATCAGTGTGTCCCTGCCAGCTATTTTGGTACATTTATTAAATGTTGAATGATAAATAAAAAGAAAAATAAGTTATCAACTTTATTAATTTTCCGACAATATGTAGATAAAAATATGCTTGTTATGACTGAGTAACAAACACACATGCACTATCAAATATATATATATAGCTAAATTAGTCGTATTTATAAATATTATCCAGAACTTACATCTTTTAGTTAATATTCTAGACATGTATGGTATCACAAAAGTTGAATGAGTGTCACGAATTGGAAATTTGCTGGAAAAAGTATTTTTGTTAACTTTTTCCTTATCCATTACGAGCTTCTACTTATGGTTGCTGCATTCACTATCAGAGTGGAAGAATGCTCATATAGATTTTTATTACACAAGGAAACTCGCTTAAAGGCTGCTACATAGAATTCATCCAAAGGAATCCAAAAGGAGCCGTATTCCGAAAATTCAATTATGATGGAGTAACGGACAAGAGACACGTAACAGGAAAAAGACGAAAAACACTTCGAAAAGATCAGCGTAGGAATAAGTCTTTATAAATCACAGAGATAGACTATATCAGATCTATTTATGCGCTTAAAACTATAAATGTATGGGTAATTTATTTTTATTACTTTTCGTATAAAACTAGTGGGTGACATAACACGTAAATGACGTAAACATATTATAATAGTGCGGAGATGAGCAAGATACAGCAATTTATCTTAATATTATGGTGCTGGGGAAATCCAGCGCGCCGAAAAACACGGCCAATGTATAAACATAATTACTTACATTGACGTCAAATGGTGAATACTTCATGTGAACGCCTGCCAGCTCCTTCCAATCATCGTCATTATCCAGCAGTCTACACAATTCCTTGTTAATATCGTACGGCAGTTCATAAATGTACATTTTGTTTTGTTGACGACGTTTTACACCACACCCATTCAAAGTTTCATTGCGAACTGACGTGATTGACATTTGCTTTACTACGACATGGCTGATTTTGAATATTGACAATGACATAATAATGACACATTTCGTAAGCTTTTTTTAATATTTTATTTTCTGGTTGAGCTTCTTGCTTTTTAGCCAATTTTTTTTTCATCAGCATTTGATTTATTTCTATATCTTACGAATATTTCTTTAAACTTACTTTATTTGTAATCCATTATTGCAAAGCCAGGAACATTGGGGGTATTTTTTCTTTTAACAATAAATGACATGTAATGTTTTGTACATTGTATACTGCCCTTAATTTTACGTTGGACAAGAGGGGTGGGAGATGGGTAAAAATAAAACGAGAAGGTAAACGTCACATTTAATTGAGTATAAAAGTGTTCATAATTCGTAATAAATATAATATGAACAGGCACGTAATTTATTAAAATGATACATCTTTGAACTCTGTGTTATTGTCTTGTTCTAAAGTTCTAGTGGCAATAAGCTTTTTGTACCAGAATGCTGATTGTCTAGGTTTTCTTGTTCTAAACTCATCCTCGTAATCAACTTCGAAGAGCCCGAATTTAATTCTGAAAATGTAATAATATCTAAATTAAAGTTAATTAGGTACTTAAATTTCTTAAATCTTTTTAATATTCACTTTCCTCTGCAAATAAATTCGATTAATAGCATGATCAAAGAAGTCAATATTCGACCGTAATCATTTTTAATTAAAAAAAATATATAAAGAAAATTAATTGACAAACAAAAGAGGAAACCACTTCATAACCTTTATGTCTTAGCCTTTAAGATAGATCATAAGATAAACTTTCGGCTGTAATTCATTCAGGAGGCAACAAAGATAAGCCTTATTTACAGGCTGCTAAAAATAATTAAAACCTGAGTACCTATATTGCTTTCAGTTGATAATTACGAATGGCTAAAAGTTTTTGAAGAATCACAATAGAGAACTAGCAAATAAACGGACCATGATATAATAAACCATTTTTCTATGCGCCTGGTATCTTAATCTAATATAATAACTTATGTATTTCAAACAAACCTTCTACCATATGCCCATTCAAGATTATCCATCAAACTCCATGCGGCGTATGAAATAACGTTACATTTGTCTATCTCGATTGCATCTAGTACTGCGTCCAAATACTTATAGTGGTAAACTATTCTTTTCTCATCTTCTAGCCCTCCGAAAGTTGCGTATCCATTCTCTGTTATCCTAATGGGAGGATTGTTACACGTTTCCTTTACCCAATTTAGGGCTTTTCGGATACCTTGTGGTACCATCTGTAATAAACATGTACTATTAGTATGTATAATGTACAATTAGTTTATTAAAACTATGGAAAGAACAGTACTAAATTAATGTCTATGCCTATGACAGTCTTTATTTCCTGTGCTCTTTTGTATGTATATGAAGGTTGGTGTTCATTTGTCTTTGAATTCAAATTCTCTCTCCTGCGGAGTGTCGAAGTGATAGCCGGGAAAAAAGATGGCCGCAAATTAATGAAGTTAGGCTTGAAAGCGCCAAGTCAAAGCCATAAAAATATTTCAAATAGTAATAGGTAATCTGTCTTACAGTTAACTTTCAAAAGGGAGTTTTGGCGGGAACGCGGAAAGAGCCGTTTCGTTGTACAATGTAGTCGTATTTTTATGTGTAAAAATGGTGGGATTATTATCATAAAGTGTTCGATAAAATGCATGCGTGTGGGAAATTGATATGGTGCAGCGAGAGGTGAGTTTTCGTGTTGCTTCCAAGACTCCATGAAGAAGTCCTGCTGAACCCATCTCATCTCATCATCTTCTATATGGAAACATCTCATCTTCGTCATCTTCCATAATATGATTATAACATCCATTAGGATAAGACATAAAGAAACAATATAAATGAAGATTGGCTATAGAGGACTTAGATCCATGGCCATAAATAATTTTAAGGAAACAAAAACTTTCAAAAGAACAAATCCTTTTATTTTTATTTTTAAAGGCGATAGAATTGGCAAAGTTCGATTGTGGAGGTATCACTGTAAAACCTATTTCTAAGATAACACAGTCCTAATTTTGGTTGAAGGGTATTGACACAATAGAAGAAGACCAGTCTAAGTCTCCAGGAGTGATAATGAAACTGCGATCGGCTTTTGGCTCCTGTTCTAAATGAATTTTGTTAGAAATCTATGACTGGCCGTGACTCAAAAAGGTACCTAATTAAACAGAAAATATGCTGTTATGTCTTCGACATAAAATTAGGGATTTACTAGACTTAAATTTTAACTAAGATATTTTTAATATTTTAAAATAACTTACAGTTACATGAATGGCTGCGCTTTTTTCGTAATCCAAATAGGAAAAATATGCTCCGATATCATCGTCATATGATGGCACAGGAAACATTCCTTTTTCAAATTTGTCTCTGGAGTAGAATTTTGTAGAATAATGGTTAAAACCGAAGAAATCGCTTGTACCTACGGAAATTATATATTTTTTGTGATCTATCAAGCAAAATTTTCGATATTACCAAAACTACCACGTGTTACAATCATTGTAGTTTGACCGGCGAGGTATTTACCATTTGTACCGCCAGTACCAGTAGTACCAGTTGGTAATAGCCAATCAGGTAGTTTGAAGCTTGAAGCTACCGAAACGCGAGTACCTACTGCTTTACGCTCGAAATTAGCGTAAAGCCATTCTCACGTTTCGATGAAAGCGTGTGGTTGCCGGTTCATTTTAATAGGAGGCGACTTTCATCTTCGGAAGTAGCAACGCATCTGTGATTGAACCCAGGTAAAACCATTGTTTTATATGCAGATGACAACATATCTCCATGGGCGGCAGTGACCACTTACCATCAGGTGGACTGCAAGTTCGTATGCTACTGCAATCGGAAAATAATGCGCAACTCATAATTGATTTAACTTTGAGCATTAGGACGCCTAGTCAGTAGGAAGTGGAACTCTTGACATGTATACGTTTTAATGACCACCAAACATTTAATGACTGAAATGATGGTAAAATGTAATTCAAGTGGGCCGGGGCGGTATTTTTAAGTTTTTGCCCCGCCTAAAAATAATTGAAAATCGAATAGAAATAACTACTTTTTTAAGTGATCTAAGGCGGAACCTTTGACATATTCGATTTCTTCCGGCGTGAACTCAGGTAATCTGCTTCTAAAAAACCCTTGAGCTGCACTCTTTTCTCCAACGATGCGCACAACGCTGTCAGGAAATCCACCTTTTGTTGAGAAAATCGGATGAGTGTAGAGGCCAGCTTCGAAATCCATCGCATCTTTCCCTGCTTGCACATCAGATGGAGAATCAGTTATACCTTCCCGATAGTCTAGTGCTATAGTTATTCCGCAGATACCTGAAAGTTCACGAAAATCATCAAGTAAGTCTTGCTGAGCAAGTTTACTTTTTTAAAACTTTATTATCTAGATACTTCGAATATTATGTTGTTTACCTTATACATAGGTAGTCGTTTGTATGTTTCAAATTTTTTTAGCAGGAATGTTAAGGATATGAAATTTCGGATTTGGATACGGATACAGATATAGAAATAATAATAAATTTCCCATTATAAGTAAGATATTAAAGTTGATCGCCGTCATTTCAGTCAGAGCTATAAGACTAATCTTTAGAATTGCCTAACTTTTATATATCAACGTCTGTAATATACTATATGTTTTATTTATCCTAACTTCCGATCATATATTATAAATGGGAAGATGTTTGTTTGGTTACTTATTTCTATGTAACATCTTCAAGCCAAAATTTTTCAAGCGATCATCATGAAATTTTGCACACACATTTTATGAGGTCTAGAGAAGACTATAGTATGATATACATTTCACGCTCATGATGTTTAAATATAAATTACTTACCTTTTTGCTTTGCTCTAAACTCCTTATCATAAACATGCCAAGCTCTTGCATGTGCCAATACAATATGTTTGGCAGCCAAGTAATCTCCAATACCTTGCGAATTTATTCCAGGTGCCAACCTTGGCGATCCATATCCGAATACGGCTATCTGCTTCGGTTCGTTTATTGTAATCCAGGTCTTCACACGATCACCGAAAAGTTGATACATCGTCCGCGTGTAGTCTTCGAACCAATCGACAATTAGAGGGTTAGCCCAGCCGCCCAAATCTTGAAGGTTTTGGGGCAAATCCCAATGATACAGAGTTACAACTGGTTCAATACCATTAGCAAGCAACTCATCAATGATATTATTATAATACCTGAGTCCTGTCCCACTGATCTTATTTGAAAAGCCGGTTGGTAGAATTCTGGGCCAAGATATAGAGAACCTGTAGAAATCTACGCCGAGAAATTTGAGCATTTCGATGTCCCGTTTGTAGTATTCGTAGGATTTGCAAGCGTCGTCCCCAGTTGAATTGTCAGCAATTTTTGACGGTCTGTGACTAAATGTGTCCCACATACTAGGTGCTTTATCTGAAAAAGAAAAAAATCTTTAAATTTAGTATTCTCCTGATTGTATTAAGAGAGGCAAAATGATGATAATATTTTAAAGTAATTTTGATGTAAAATTAATGCAATGTTTGAATTTGGTCCAGAAATATTTAAAAAAATCTTAGAAAGGTTTAAAGTTCATAATGACGTTAAATTAACAACAAATAGTTATGTGCAGTCATTAAATTTTCTGATTCTACGAACAGTACTAATTGTATGTTCAAATATTAGATTTGGGGTAGTTTAAAGGTAGAACCACCGTCAGTCACGAGTCATATTTACCTGCCTTCCAACTTCGCCCTAATGAGTAGCAACGCATTTGTAGTCAATCCCATAATTGTAAATACGGACGTCCATGGGCGCCAGTGGCCACTTATCATCAGGTGGATTGCAAGTTCGTTTGCTACTATGTGTACCATATCATATCAAAACAATTAGATGTCATTTGGTCTGATTTAATGAGCTATTTGCTAAAAACAACCTGCAACATTCCATGCTCCTTCTATTTGGTAAGCAGCAGTTGCAACACCAAACTTGAAGCCTTCGGGGAATCGCCTCATATCTGAAATTCTAAAAATATATTTTTTACACACCGATTTTTACATAGTATCCTGTTTATACACTGTTTTTGTAGATTGGTAAAACTGGGAAATTTTCATGAAAAATCACGATTTTCAGAGCCTGGGATGTTTCCCGATTTGCACCTGGTCGTGATCGGGTCACGAATTTTTTTGATAAATCATAAAATTTATTTAAAACCCATAAATTATTTAAACTTTAAGCAGCGTCAATAAATAATTAATACTTAAAGTGGGGTTTTATATTATTTTCTTATTTTCTACAATAGTGCTCCAACAAGTCTTACTATTTTACAGGACTAAATTCTAGTACCTATACTAGTTAGTCAATAATAAAACAAATAAGATCTATGCAAAATATCCTTACCTGCCATTTCTGTATTTCAATATAGACAATGTAATGATGATCACGATTATTATCTTATAACCTAAATTCCCACAGTTACACATTGTTATCTTATTTATTTACCGCCATACGACTAACTTTTAATCAAAGGCTTTGCTACTTAAATATTGGTAATTCTCTTATTACCCACATGTATAATAATGTTAACAAGTTGTTATCAAAACATTTTTATACAATGAAGATACTTTTATATACCTACTTAAATTAATTGCAATATTAAATCTTTTCATTGATTTGAAGCAAAAATGGTGATAATATTTAAATAAATTAATAATAACTACTTATTTAGGTCTAAGCTTATCCGCATATCAATATTTTTTATTTATTCGGTATTGTTTCTTAATCATATTTATTGAACCAAAATATTTATTAATAAATAATTGTTTGCTTAAAAATAAGTAGGTCATGTCATTATGATATTGCCATTGTACACACTTAACTTTTTGTCACGTATTTTATAACGAAACACAAAAAAATATATCCCAAAAAGTATAATAAACTTAGACCCTTAGATTCCAGACCAGAATTCCTATAGTTTAGACTTTGTACAGATTAAAACCATCTTATATACACTTGTAACTCGTTGGTGGAAACTAATTTGTGTAAGTAAATTATCTGTTATCATCTTATCGAAGCATTTTATAGGGTTAAATTACGATCATCCTTATCAATGATAAGTTAAATACAAACTAGTTAATACTAATAACTTTATTCGGGAATTTTCAAAACAATTAATAAAAGTACTTTTTTCAATATAAAGGCTACCCTTAATTAGAAATATATATGGCATGCTTATTGGAATACTGACTTATCTCTAAAAACCGATTTTTGGGGTATCGCAAAAGAAGATCTTGCAATGAGACCTTTTCGTATTTGTTGATGAATAAAATTAACAATTAATTAACGTTAGGGCGCCAACAAAACGTAATTTCAACGTAATTCAAATGGCACACGGTAGATGGCACTAACAGAAGCCTGTATCCGTAAGTAACTAAATTCTAACTTATCCCTTAATGAATCAGTGTTTCATTAAGCACGCGATATGGTGTATTATGCCATATATCCCAAAATTTAAAACCTAAATGCTTAAGTAAGTACTAACTTTGTTAAAAATATTTAATTAAAAACATCTGACTGCTTAAAACCGAATGCAATCACATTCAATTGCAATTAATTGTTTTTAAGATTTTGGTTTTTTTGTTTTTCATCCAAACTTATATTTAATTTTACGCTTCTCATGATTTTTCGGTAAAATAGTAACATAAATGTATTATAATATAGATATTTTTGGAATGGTCTATTTACTACATTTCATTTCATACCCATATTGACATATAAAAATAAATAAAACATCCCTCCCCGTTTTTCTTTATTTACAGGTGCCATTTTAAAAATATATAGCTTATGTTAATCTGCAAAAATAAAACATTCCAATGACATGTGATATGTCACAATCTGACGAGCCGTTTGGGTTGTAGGTTGTAGCGCGTGCCAAACACGCTTCCTTCTGGGGAAGTCGGGTAAAAATGGTATCACAAAACCACGGACAGACACATTTTATTCACTATATATAAATATTTTATTGGATGTTATAAAATTTGCCTACAGTTGTAGTATCTTAGTATACTAAATAGATTATGTACTTATCGTTATTTATTTATAATGTGCCTTACATTAAATTGTATCACTAAGCTCAAGGTTTATATTTGACGACCCGCGTGGCGGAGCGGTCACCGTACCGGTCTTGCACGTAGTGGGACTAGTGGGTCCCGGGTTCGATCCCCGGCCAGACAGAAATGTGAATGATGAGTTTTAGATATCTGTTCTGGGTCTGGGTGTTTGCGTATTCGCCTTTATGTGTTCATGGCACCAACGACACAGGAGAAAATCCTACTGTGGGGCTATGTGTGTATAAAGCATATGGAAGTAGCAAGCGAGCATGCAATCCACCAGATGCTAAGTGGCCACTGCCGCCCATAGACATGTGTCATCAACCCCTAATAAGATCAGCGTCCTACCTGAGGTTGGCCACAGATGCCCTGCCCCACGGAGAACTAAGTTGGAAAACCTCTTATAAGTATTTCTCCATCACCACACCCTTCATACCAGTGTTTCTCAACCTTTTTTAGGCCTTTTTGCCCCACCTTAACATGCCTAATTTTTTTATGCCCCCCATACATAATTTTTGACTGCGTCAGACCAGACCACATTGACCCTCCTGAAGCAGTCGGTCAGGAGGGTCATGCTCGAAAAACATTAGCTTTTACATTACAACCTAACGCGAAAGTGTTACTATCGTGTCGAGTTCATTTTCAAATTGCCCCCCCCCCCCCCCCCCTTTTCCCTTTATTTTCAGGCGCCATTTTTAAACATTATATTTCTTAAGTCACTATGCAAACTGAGATGATTCTAATGATATATCTGAGTCACAATCACAATCACAGAATTAATAAATGTACATACTTACCAACATACATACAACCTCCCATACATACAACCAAACATACATACAAATAAACAAACACCAACCTTGATCAAGCCGAGCCCCTTCAGCAGGCTATTAACAAGCGGCCAGGTGTAAGCGCTTTGTCCCGCTCGCTCGAACGCGGTGCGACAGAGACGGCGAGCCGCTGCAGCTGCTATCGCGCTGGACTGGGAGAGGCCTGACACACAAAGCAAGGCCTCCACGCGACGCTCTGTCGCTAGCGACGGATCTGTTAGGGACTGGGGACAGAAGAAAATATTAAAAACCTTACAAATACAAACATCCAATATCCATCCAAAATCAGTTACAGAACTTGTGCACTAACAACCTCCAACAACGCACTTTGGAGTAAATAATGAAATATTTATTATTATATATTTAGTATTTTACATCAAAACTGCAATCATAAAAAATTGTGGCTTACACGACTTTTGCGCTGATAACCTCATATATACTTAAGTTAGTCCATTTACTAGCATTAATATGACACCCATATCGTCGTTATAATAAAAAAACGTCCCTCCCCCCTTTACACAGATTTATGACACGTCACAATCCTTCAAGCCGTTTGGGCTGTAGCGCGTAACAAGGAAACGGACATACATACATACGCTCAAAGAACATTACCCTCCTCTGACGCAGTCGGATGTGACAATGGTACTCACAGGACTCCTACGTCCTAACTATTTACCTGTACGTGTGCTTCTAAAACTTCAACTGCATTCGGTCCGAGCTTCAAGAAATTGTCCAAAGACGGATCCTTTAAAAACTGAGCTGCTTCCGATAAAACTTCTTCTTGTACACCTGGAATAAGCCATTAATAATAAAAACTTTAAAACATTAAAACAAAAAAACCCGACTGCTTTTACGCTTGAGTTTTTGTAAAAATAGTCAAGTAAAAGTATTACAATATGTATATTATTAGATAGGTCTATTTACTAGCTTTCATTTGATATCCATATTGCCGTAATAGTAAAGATAATCATCCCCCCCCCCCCCCCCTGTTTCCTCTATATCCAGGCGCCATTTTTTTAAATTATATAGCCTATGTCAATCTGCAAACTGAGACGATCGTAATGATATGTCATATGTCACAATCTGACGAGCCGTTTGGGCTGTAGCGCGTGACAAAGAATCATACATAGATTCATACATACGCTCGAAAAACATTAACCTTCTTCTGACGCAGTCGGGTAAGTCGGGCAGGGTGCAAACTCATTTACTACTTCTATACTATAAAGTGTAGCTTACCAGAGTTATCCAAGTTTATGACATCGCCCATATTGATAACCGTGTCCAGATGCTGGGCGTCCTCAGTCGCGCTGTTTTCCGATTTGTCGTGCTCCGATCCGTCTTCATCCGATTTATCGGACTCCTCTTCCGAATCGGATACAACTGAAATGTTATTTTTAAGTTAAGGAACTAGCTTCTAAGATTGCTACGGACAGAATTATTAACGTGTAATTAGGGTTCCGTAGCCAAGTGGTAAAAATCGGAATGCTTATAGATTCGTCATGTCTGTCTGTCCGTCCGTCTATCCGTATTTCACAGCCACTTTATTTAAACCGAATAACATAACTTTGTAATTCATACAATTACTATGAAAAACAAACTCATGTTGGTACTTGGAAAACTTTTCAACATTATTTATTATCTTTACAACAGAGCTATATATTCTCTTTAGTAATTGATGATGCTGCGGAACCCTTCGCCTGCGAGTCCGAACACTTGGCCAGTTTTGTATAATAAATATGGCGCGTAACAGAATAACAGACAAATGTGACGGCAAATTTCTCTCACACGTCGATAAACAAGTTTAACTACAATAAATAACTCACACTCATCCCCGCTGCCCTCGTCGTCGCTGAGTTGCGCCGACGCGCCCAGTTTGTCCCTCATTATCTTCTTATTTGCTGCACCACCCAAACTGTTGCCTGGAATTCATATAACACGCATTACTCTCAGAATGACATTATACATATAACAACCATATGTTGTAAGTCCGTCAATCGGTTGAAATCAAACGACGTATCAGAGATGTTAAACAAAGTGTTATTGTATTATTATTTGACGACCCGCGTGGCCGAGCGGTCGCCATACCGGTCTGACACGCAGTGAGTTCCGGGTTCGACCCCCGGCCAGACTAAAAAAATAAACTCTTTCTTCACTCATCGCCCCAAACTAGGACTTTCTCCTGTGTTATGGGTACCATGGACACAAAGACGAATACACAAACACCCAGACCCAGAACAGAAATCTAAATTCATCATGTGGGGCTCTGTGTGTAAAAAGCTTTATATTACTTTTTAGTGTACACATATATTTTTGTAGTGATCTATTTACAAACTGTCGTATGATACCCATATTTTTAACATAAAAACCGTCCCTTCTCCGCTTTTTTGAAAAGCACCTACAAAAAAATATATAGCCCATGACACTCGGATAACTGAAACTATTAAAATGATATGTCACACGTCACAATCCGCCAAGCCGTTTGGGCTGTAGCGCGTGCCAAAGATAGGGACATACAAACAAACATACATACGCTTGAAAAACAGTACCCTCCGTCTGATGCAGTCGGCTAAAAAGGTTCACGTACAATGTCGACTCACGTTTACAAATGGAGCGAAATTCCAGATGATTCCATCTGAGAGGAGACCCCTGCTCAGCGGTGGTATCGTAATGAGTCCTCGTGAAAGGAAATGAAATGAAATATCTCTTTTTGTGTAGGCCTACGGGGGCACTTACAAATTTTCATTTACAGTCTTTTTTCTTACACTACCACTGGATCGGAAAATGACCTCAACTGAGAAGATCCGGCAAGAAACTCAGCCATCTTGTTTATTACATGGGCAATAAAAGGCTAGCTCCAGTATGTTGCAGTATGTGAGTGATTGACCATCCTACCATCAGGTGGACTGCATGCTCATTTGTATACATTATCATATTTTAGTCTCATATAAAGGCTCACCAGCTAAAACAACGCTGTTCAACCTCTCAGCGCTGTTCGGTAGAGAAGTGATGGCATTAACGACTTCCATACAGGCCTCCCGGCCTATTTCATTGCAGCTCAGGTCCAGGGACTGGAAAATAGATAGCTAGTTACTAGCTGTACTCAGGGCCGTCTTAGACTATGTTGGGGCCCTGGAATTTGGGGCCCTTTTAGAATGAAAAAAGGTCAAAAATTTTAGTTGGCAAAACAAAAAACTGTAATATCTAAGCAAAACAAAACCGACAATATCTAACTTTACGACCAAAAAAAAAACAACAATATCTAATTTGACGACCAAAAAAAGCGACAATATCTAATTTGACGACCAAAAAAAGCGACAATATCTAAAAAAAATGACAATATCTAACTTGAAGTTTTGGCGCCCCCCAAATCTTTGTGAGAGAAATAGTCGGTCTTTCGGGGCCCTCTGAGGATGGGGGGGGGGGGGGG
>DWNE01004073.1:0-15715 GCA_018249875.1 Cecropterus toxeus
GATTTATATTTTCCAATATTTCCTTCCTTTCAAAGATACTTAAAGTAACTTTGAATGCTCTCTAAAGCCCAATTTTCCCTCATTTTTTTCTAAACATTCGCAAAATTGTTGATAAATTAAGGTTTCGGTGTAAATGGACACTTATTATTCAACAAAACATACAATATTACTCTTCTACATAAAAAAATACTTAGAAAATCATTCAAAGTTATCGAACTTGACGTTAATTTATGACTTCTGAATACGAGGACAGCTAGGTATTATAGGTAACCCCGTTTTTGGTACTACACATCACTTCGAAATATCACAAATTTATTTATATTTTGCAATATCTGTGATTGAACCTTTTCTTTTGGTCACATTTCATTATCACGAATATAAATACAAATAGTACTATGAAGAATGACAAAGTCCTGTAAATTTTTGAAAATTGCCGTTAAAACATTTTTACTGTCAATACATGTTTCGATTACTTCATTTATATTGACTTAATAGATTAATTTGTCTAACGAAATAAAAATATTTCGTTAGCATGAATAAATCATGCTAATGAAATATTTTTATTTCGTCGCATTTTCAAGATCATTTATTATAATTATTTGCGAGCCAATATTCACTTTAACGCAAAAAAAAAATCGGCTAAAGAACCATATCGCTTACCGAGTAATATATTGGCATATCTCCAAAAATATCTTTATGGAGTATCTCCTGAAAACTTAAAGACAAAGCTTCTATTACTAAATGTTCATTCGTAACATCGTTTTTAATATTTGTTATTTTTTAACCTGGTTTCTGCAAAATAAAAAAGTAAATGTTCAAATATATTAATAGATGAGCGATATACGTATGTATTATAAATTCATAGGCATCCTAAGGCGCACTCTATCGCTGCTTGAAGAAGATTTTAATAAGTAATTCTCGTGGATAAATCCGTTTAACATCACAAATGTTTTATGAAAGAAAGTAACCGTGTTATTATTATATACCATACATATTGCAATACAATTCTTCTACTTTTAAAACCACAACACTATAACTTACAATTATGGAAAAAATACCTATAAAAGTAATCACAAAAATTGCATATTAAATATTAATAGTAATAATTATTTACGTTTAAAAACAATGAGATTCTGATAACTGATGGTAATTATTTTCTAACATCACCAGTTATTTACATCTATAAAATCGACAACAACAGCATCTATGTGTAATATATAGTCAATAATTATAATGTATGTATTAAAATATCAAATTGAGATTTAAGCGAACATCATACTTAAATAACAAATTTAAGACTACATCGGAATTCCTGTTGATATTTCAGTGTATTTTATAAATATCAGATCCAACTTCAAACCTACATTCTATGATCTGGTACAACACACCTAGAAGAACCTTATTATCGATACTTGGCATACACTCTATTCGTAATCGAATTCTAGCTTATAACATTTTCCTAATACAAAGTTATAATAGACAATATGCATGTTTATTTTCATATATTTTGCATTTGTTATTTAGCATACCTATAAAGTTCTCCTATTTAATTTTTTATTTTACTATTAAAATATATCTAATTTAAGTGTCGTACGCATTAAATTAGGTATAAGAAAATAATATTAAATGTGTTGTTATGTACCAATAAACTATTTTAAATAAAAATATTCAAATGACATGCATATTACCTATTATAATAATATTAATCATAGTAAGATAAACAACTGACCAGCAGTAGCTATTTTTTAAAATATTGTCCAAAAAATAAATTTAAAACTATGTTAATATCGATTATACTTTGGTTGCACTGACATAATATTATTAAAGCAAAACGTAAATAAGCCTCATTATAATTAATTGCAAAAGGAACGTTATCTTAGAAGCTATAAATCAACCAGTAATGATAAAAAAATTAAAAGTAAGTTAGTAGAAGTCCACACAACGCGCAACAACAGACTCAGGAGAAAAGGCAGGACACTTATTAATGGCACATACGTTTTATTTAAAGTATTTACATTATGCGGTTGTCGTAAGGATGGTAACAGGACTGCGGTACATGTTTTTAGAGAACCTAGATATATATATATACTCGTCGGTCGCCGTTAAAGTGTACCTAGTAAGTAGTAAAGTAAATTAATTTAGATGACATAGGCTTTTTACACGAGGCACGTGTGACATGTGGCATGCTCATAACTAAAGTTTGCACTGAAGTGCAAGACATGCAGGTGCTTAGTATGTAATAAACATATCATACAGATATATGAGAGTATTCAATCGACGCATTTTCTGGACATTAACACTGTGCTAAATATATCGTGATCCATTTCCATGAAAATGTTTAAAGAAATGCTACCATTAAAAAATTATAATACCATCTTTATAAATAAAAAATACCGTACATCATAAACATCTTTATAAATAAAAAATACCGTACATTTATTTGTAAATAAATGTACGGTATTTTTTATTTTTATAAAGATGGTATTATATTTTTTTACGTTACAGCTACGTCAATTCACCTTAAAAATAGCGCCGTGTGGACTTACGTATGGAATACAATCATAGAAAAACTTTGTTAACATAATTGTTACATTCAAGAAACATCTATTTGTGCAAAGCGAAAAAAATGCTCTAAAGAAGTACCTTAAAAAGTGTGCGTATTATTAAATTATTAACACTTGAAGAGTTTATATAACATATATACTAACAATTTTTCCATTAACTGCTAACTGCCTAAACTTTTTATGAGTCAATACTTGATTAATTAATACGTACCAACGCAACTTCATAAAGCCAACTATTATGGTTATGTTCTCAGAAGTTACATCCGGAACAATCGAACTAATAAAAAGTAAATTAGTTTAAATTGAATTATAGAACTCCATTATAATGTTGATGTGAGTATATAATAGTATGTGGTTCATAACACAAGATCACCGGCGAAGTAACTAAATAGACAATTATTGAAATTGGATTATTTAAATAGATCCCTCAAATTCATTGTCGATAAAAAATGTCTACGAGCGGCTTATCACCAACAAGTTGCCCTGAGGATTCATTTAGCAAGCTTCATAATAGTATAATTTTTTCACTCAGAAAAATACCATGCTTATTATACTAACATCTCTATATTAAGTTCACAAGTTGTAGCTTCGATATAACTGTTGATGAATCACAAAAAGTTCTAGAAACTTTGGTACTACCTAATCAGTGTTATATTCACCGCCTGATACTACGATGACTTCGCAAAATAAACATCAATCTGTAGTCTATTTGGTTACTTCATCTTCAAATCATTTTTACATGTTAGTCCTTGATCGACAGGTTTTAAAAGACTGCGGTTAAAAAAATTATAAAAAAATATAGCGAAAAAACAATCGCATTTATCACGACCTCCTCCACTAATCAAAAGCACATTAATATATAATTAAAGTTATGTAACAGCGAAGTCAAATAATATTATATAAATCAATTTCCGTGTTATAAAATGCAAAAATACAGACGAATTGAGTACCTCCTCCTTTTGGAAGTCGGTTAATAAAATAAAGTAAACGTGACCAGTAGACATATTGCTTTTGTCGTAATCACCTAAAACTAAAAAAGAATATAAAATACCTACTTCGTTCACCTAACCATAACATTAAAATACAAAATAAAGTTCAATAAACATAAGTCTGTTCTACAAAAAATCTTTGGATTAATCTGGCAAGTTAACAAAATTATAACAACCACAAACGAAACTTAATAAGTGTAAATATAAGAATTGACCCTGAATATTATAAAGAAGCATACTATCTACATTTTATTAAGAATAAACCGTTATGCTAAAAATGAGTATTATATCGTCATAGCAAGTAGCATATGATCACATAAATTATTACACGTTGGAAGTCTGATATCTGACATCACAATATTTCGAATGTGACAAGATTGACCTTAATTTTGGGTCAAGCGAACCAGAACTCATAAACGTTTTAAAAGCAAAAAATCGAATTTTTTGTCAGTACCTATTACTGCCTAGCTCCTAAAAAGATATGCCTAGCTCAACAAAATATCAAAATATGGTCATATATTTCTTCGATGAACATGCCATTACGACGATAACGGGACTTTCCGTCAAGCTCATAACAAAAAGATGGTTATGAGTTTCAACACAATGTAAATAAACAAATGAACACAAATACAAGTTGTACATTTTTGTCGTTACCATAAGCGATCGTTCCACTTTAAATTTATTAATATGCATGAAACATATTTTAATTTATCACTATAACCATATCAATAGTTATAGTGACAAATAGCAATAACACAAAGGAAGGTAAGTGATAAAGGCTCAACCAATCACTTATGTTAAATATGTAACAGAAGCATGAAGATATTGATGTTATCAGTGTTGTTTTACGCCATAATGTTATTATTCTAAGCCAGGGTCTCTCAAAAAAACTTATAAAGTAAACCATTAAAAAATACGATCACAAAAATCTAATATTGAATTGTTTTCATTAAACAATGTGAAGTGTGACTGGTTTTATGTCAAACATTTACTTGATTTTAGATAGAATTTTGGTTCTATTTAATCACGCATCTGCATAATTCATACATGCATGCAAGAGTTATTTAAAAATCGTTATTACGTTAGCGTGTAACCCACGATACAGTAAGAGTTGAAGGAACCCAACTTTGAGAAACCTTGTGCTAAGTCATAATACGTCAAACTTAGTCATTTATAAATGTAATGGATGTTATGGATATGACATCGATTGTCACGAAATATTGTCTCAGTTCTAATAAACACCATGGTTACTACGGTCAATGATTTTTTTACGTTTCTTTGAATAATTACAAATAATACGTCTTTTTCAATGAATTCGTTATTCAGTCATGTTGATATTATTATGTCGTCAACCCATTATTGTCCCACAACTGGGCACGGGTCTTCTCTCAGAATGAGAGGGCTCCAGGCAACAGTCTACCGCGCTGGTAAAGTGCGAATTGTTGCTAATATTATTATATAGACATAACATCATTGATAATATCTTTTAAATCTCAATTGATCACTTACACAGCATTGTTAATCACTTAATTTTGTTAAGGATCTTACTGCTTTAACAAGCATCAAAAGCGTAAGTATTGTCAATAGCGCGTAGTCTTAAAATATTTATAATAAAAAAATAAAAACATGTACTATAATCTTGGAATATTCGTAATGAGAGATGAATATTAAAAATGTAAATAAAATCTAATTAAAAAAATATGATTATATGCCTTGAGTAAGAGAGTTTTCCAAAACGATATCGAATTCGTCCAATGGTTCTAATATCTGCCTCAGGAATGTAAGGAGACCTCTTTTGCGCAAGAAGCTTTGCTCTTCGTACATCTCGGCGGTAACGCGCGTAAGTGACATTGGTACTAGCATTCGATGAAGCCAATGTTCTCTGTAAAAAATATATATTACAATTACAATAAGTTTTAGGTTATAACGCGACATAGAACTTACAGAAACCATTTGAATCATTGACTATCACATGATTGCATCTACTTAAATAATGGAAAATATTAAAATAATGCATGCTTCGTTTCTTGTAAAGGTTTTTATATTTTGTGGGCAACTATTTGTGTACTTTATTATTTTATACCATACAATGTAGCGTACATACACAAAAAATACATACAGTCGAACATAGAACCACCTCCTTTTCGAAGTTGGTTAAAAATAAGGCAAGCTTTGTAGCACAGTAACAAATCAAAACCTAGGTAATTGTAGGCGAAGATTTTAGAACCGTCATCATATTGAGGAAGAGCAATCTTAATATAACGTCCAAATTTGTATTTTGAACAATTTGCAAAAATTTCTGAGTAAAAATTATCACATCTACATATACTTAAACGTTTTTAATTAAACGGTATAGTAAAATTCAAGTGATCAAGTACTATCTAATTTAGACTACTTGTTTGAAGCTGTAAAGTATGGCCTCAACAGTATTACGCGGGTGATCGCAATAACCAAACCAAAATTTTCTATACCAATTCTTGTAATTACATGCTTTGAAGGCCAATTAAGGCCTCAAAATTAGCAATGCATCTGGGGTCGACCTCTGCTGAGGCTGATCTTATTTAGGGTTGATGGGGCCATGGATGGCCATTGCCACCTTGGGCGTCTGTAGTCCACGGGTGGCAGTTGCCATTCACCATCGGATGGATTGCATTTTTAAATACAAAAATGAAGTAGCAAACGAGCATGCACTTCACCTGACGGTAAGTGGTTAGTACCGTCCATGGACATCTGCAAGCAAGCTTCATATAGAAGAGGAGTCCAATCTGAAGTCGATCACGGCTGCGTTGCTGCTCCCGGGGACTATATATAAGAGAGTCAGCAACCACACACTTCCAACAAAATGTGTAGCGGGCGGTACTTCTCCGGCCGAACTACATTGGTTCTACCACCTGGTAAACTCGTTTGTTATTTCTACACCATGAAAAACAACGTAGGCCGTACCTCAGGCTGAGGCATATGAACAGCTGGAACTTGCCGTCCTTGCCGAGCGCGCGGCCGGCGGCGTGGATCTCGTCCACCAGGTGGCAGTAGCAGCGCCAGATGGCGCGGTGCTCCTGGTCCTGCCGGCAGTTGTACGCCACGCCGCAGCCCGCCGCGCCGCCGCCGCCCGGCTCGTCGCACAGGCTCATCTTGAACTCGTCCTTCACTCGCGCTGATATTGGAACGGTGCATATCAATTGAATGAATTCATTCGTTCATTCATTCATATTGCACAGGCCTCCGAAGGCAGTTATAAAGTGTCGCTTACAATATTTTGTGTATACTACCACCGGATCGGAACGAAAATCAAGATATATGTCTATATTTTATTCTTTAGCAGCGCGAGACCCATATTGCATATGGAGCCATTTTCAGTTGTTAAGCATATACAGTTTTGGTCCCGCAGCTATAATAAACTCGATTCATAGCGCACGTCCGACAATATGTTACAAGTTTTGTCTAAGACGATTAAGGCACGTCGCTCGTGATCGCTTTGAGATCAGCGTGACATTATTCTAAATCCTGTGTACGTAACATAAAATAACTAATCTCGAGTAGATAATTCTAAGTGATATCACGTACTTATGTACCATATGTAACTAGCTCACGATAGCCTAGACTTGATTACTTATCATTCACACCTTAGGCTTTTACTCTTTCATATCTTACACATCTTTCACTAGGCATGCCTAAAGTTGTCGTATTAATCTATCACTATATTCAAGATTGCAAATGAAATTGCATAGGTCCATCGAAAAGACCTAGAGAATAATAATATCTACGCAAAGAAACATAAATAGAAGTGTAAATAATACAAACATGCTAATCGATTAGTTTTAATTCACAAAAGTACCTACTCAGAGTCACATGCGTCCTATCCAAAGTCCCTCAATCAAATATATATACAATGTTTTATTCATACGACCTGATAACCTTTCCGATGTCGCAAAAATAACCACGTAGCCCAAAGAAGAATAATTTAATTCCGATGGTCCCTCGGATAAACAAAGTACAGAAAAGGAGGATTATTAATACAATATTAAATTTGCGTTGATAATAATTTATCAGACCGGCGAAGTATTCATTTATTTTACTTTTAAACTATTTCACAAAACTTCATTTGTGATGGCTTCACTGCAATCGCCAATTGCAAATCAGTACCAATAAACATAAAGCAGACACATAATGAAAAAATATTTTCGACGCAATATCTATTATAATGACTTTTTATAATAAAATGCTTATTAGACTTTAGGCGAAGTATTTACTATAGTATAACGAATTAACATTTTTTACATAAAGAAAATGCAAACTTATACTCACCAAAGAAGTCCCAAATGAAAAGATTCTTGCCAAACAGCCGAGCAGATTTGAACCCGCAAAGGAATGCCTGTTCCAAACATTTGACTAGCCCGTTATCTCCGCACAAGAGCACACTGAGTGAGTTAGCATCCTTTTCCCGTTTGGATTGATAGTGCCACTTTACTATTGCGTTCACGCAGTCTCCTGTAAAATTAAAAAGTAACGTATATTCAACATTCCCAATTCCATACTAAAATTAGTATAGTAGGTAGTAAGGATCCAGATCCAAATAAAGTTTTATTTTCCGTTTTAGAATTAATAATGGGTAAAGAAAAGACTATGAAGTAACTCTCGTTATATGGAGTTAAAGATCATGCATGACGGTTTTTTTAATGAAAAAAAAACGTGTTCATTAATAATACCGTAATATGTGAAAAAAGGTATTTAAATTTATTGATTTTTATAATCAAAATATATCTAATCCCTAACAACAAATAAATATACGTTTTGCAAACTTGTTTTTTTGCTGATGCTACTACATGTTTGACGTCACGTCAACAGCGGCAAACTTAGCGCGAATGGGTAGTATATTTTGAACGTTTCCTCCCGTGAATAAAAAAAAAATCAGGGACGCCTGGCAGATGTGTAAGATCGTGTTTGTGTAAGTGACACGAATAAAATACAAGATTGCGACAGAAATTAAATATATAGCATAATGAAAATAACATCATCTACGAACAGTAACCCCGCACTAACACCGCAGCCCGCTTAAATTTATTCGTATAAATCGCATGTATAACAGATGGCGCAAAAAATAAATAAAAGCAAGTATCGCCACGCCAACAATTACCTGTGCCTATAAATGTTTCACATCAAAAAGGTAAAAGTGTAATTAAAAATATAGTTCTTATATAATTATATATTGTCAATCTATTTTTTTTATTATTGTGTATATTTAACTTCTTTTTGTTTCACAAGTCTGTATATGTGTTACAGCATGCTGTTACCTTTAAGTGCAAGTTCAGTTGAATAAGTTTATATTTACGCAGTGTATAGTTTATAGATGTACCCATTGTAACTTGTATAGGTAATCCATAAATAAGTAAGGGGTACCTACCATAATAAATAAGATAGGTACCATAATAAATAAGAGGTACCTACCGATCATATGCTGGATGGTGGAGGTGGAGAGGTGCGTGGTGGGCGAGGGCGCGGGCGCGGGCGCGGGCGAGCGCGGCGAGCGCCCGCGCACGCGCGCCGCCACCACCAGCCGCTCCGTCGAGCCGTCGTCCACGCCCGTGCCCAGCCAGCGGTTGCACGGGAACCTGCACACCACAACCACCTCTTACGTGCCGTCCATTTTGATCGTAATAGGAAGCCATCGTCAATCACGTGATGGTTTTTTGGGCATTTTAACCCCCTCCACTTTGGTAATACATGGTGATGTTTAAGACTACCCCCCTCTCCGCATGTATCACGTGTATTTTTAGTATCTATAAGGAATCTTTTTTTTCTTCTTTTTTTTTTTGTAAATTACAAGGTATAAGTAATGTCTAATTTTTAAATGAAGGTTAAAGTCTGCAATAGTAACATCTAGAAGTAAACAGAAAGATTTGACTGACATAAAAATAACAAACGTACCGCCGCTTTTCGGTTGAGTACTCGCGCGTATGCCGAAATTAATCTTTATCGTTGAATTTTACGTTGAAATTTTACGTTGAATTTTACATCAACAGAAAACTTCACCGTGACCATGATTCATGTAACTGTGTCGAAATAAGAAATTCAAAATCTGCCTATCGTGAGTATCCGAAACATATTAAAATGTGAAAATAGGAAGCTTATCTAGTAAAAAATACTTTAATAGTACTCTTCGTCTTTCAAACGATTACAAATAAAACAAATCTTACGTATAAGTATGCCCAGTGACTTCATTCCTCACGTATACTTGGTCTAACAACCATCTCGGCGACAGCCCCGAGTTATCGTGTCCAATTCGTAATGTTGATAGGATGCCCAAGTTTTTATGCTGCAAATATATAACTTATATATATATTTGTATATCATAATTATTATCTAACGTTTTAATTAGTATCTAGTTCTATATATTGAAACTTGAAAATATAACAAAAAGCAGATTATAGGCAATACAACAATAGCATAATTATATAAATATATAGAAACTTACGTGAAATACAAACTCATTGGTGTTCCGTGGGATAGGAATTTTCGGCGTAGATTCACCATTTGCACCCGATATCGAGAGCCAACAATTCGCGGTCGTTTGACTTGCTTTTCGCGATGGAACTATCAGAACTCGGTATGGCAACTCTGGAAAATAAATGGACCCAATTTAAACAAACCAACGGCAGTGTAATAAATTTATTGGTTAGATTGAATTGAAACGTTGAGCGTTAATTGCTATGTTCTTTGAATTAATTTAATAAACCGCTCCATTTTTTTATTACTCATTGGATATTACAAATTACTACATAACATATATATCATCCATCAAGTATTTCTCTTTTTGGGTACAATAAAGTATATTATTATTATTATTGAGTATAATATATATTTGTGTTAACGTTACAATAAAGTTAAAAGAAACATTAGTATATGTATATTTTATTGCCTAATAAAGCGTTGTATTATTGTGTATTTGTATTATTTAAATTATACATTTTATATTGTACAATTCCATAGTATTAAAACAGAAACATTTGCCTGTTCTTGAAGTTATATTGTTGATCCTTTCACAAAGACATAAGGCACATGGAATTACAAAGACGACATCATACACAAAATATTATGGGAGACCGTAAAATTGAGACGGATAACAATTAACTTACTTGTAGTGGGATACGTGTTGGTGAAACAATAATAATCAACAGCGTTCAAGGTTAGCAGATGGTACAGAAACTGCTCTCTCTCCTCTTCGCATCGCAGGAACGCCGTCCGCTTGTACTGTGACCTCAACAATGTTGTATCGGCAAGTAATTCTCTCAGATGTTTAGATAATAATTTCTTTTCGAGAGACAGCCGGACCCAGGCTCGCGCGTAACCTATTTCTGTTTTGATGTCAGTCATGGCCTGTACATTCCTTTAAAATAGAGATAAATTATTTGCATGTGTGAAACATATTAATAGCTTTACTATTAAAAAATCTTAACATCAATGTGTACCTAGTACGAATCAATTAATCAATGACTCATGGCAATAACACTATTGAAGTTGTCGTGTTTTCAATTGTTTTTAATTATTATTTGATTTACACTCAGAAATAAGGTAAATGAAATTTTAAAACGACCTAAAATTATTGCAGCTCACTTTATTATTCTGGTATCTTCTATAATATTGCTATATTAGAAATCATTGCGTTGATTTTTATTTTTATATACTATCTTTTATATAGAAATCTTAATACAACTATGACCTAAACAAAATCTTTTATATTTATATTAAATACCTCATATCAAAAGTGAGACTTTCAGGCAGAGGTCTCAGCGGGACGGGCGCTTGTGCTTTCCGCTCTAAAGTCCCGGAGTTACTCAGCCTGTCTCTCGAACTGTCCCGGGAGCCGCCCCGGGAACTATCGCGGGATCTGTTGGCACTGCCCGACGCTTGGTGCGCCTCCACTTCTGCTCCGACTGATGATAAATCTAAAATATTGCAACGTGATAATTTATTGAAAAGTTATTAAGATAAGGGCAGTTACAAACGATATCGTGCTTGTTGCGTATAAATGATCCTTTAAATATCACCCTCTGATTATACTTACAATCCAGTCGTTTCCGTAACACACACCAAGCCAAAGCTGCATGTAATAAAACATAGAAATAGTGTGAAATTGTTAATGATAAATGAAATTCCAAAGTAAATGAAAATCTAAAGGTACAATTCGTAATTAGGTAGGTACGTCTCGGAAAGTACCACTGCCACACCTATTAGGTTGGCAGCTGTAGTACTAACGTGAAGTTGGGTAACTTTGAATGATTTTCTCAGATTTTATTAAAATATAAAAGAATTGAATAAACTTATTATATGTTTTGTTAATCAATAAGTGTTCTTTACATTTATACTGAAATTTGGAATTTAAATTGTATTTTTGGATATTTAGAAAAAAAGAGAAAATGGAGCTTGAGAGAGCAGTCAAACTTAGCATTAGTTTTGTGTATCTTTGAACGGAACTATTTTGAAAAACAAAACTCCTTGCATTTTGATAACTAATATGAGAAAGATTTAACTCATTATCTGAAAAAAAAAATACAATTACTTACTAAAACCAATTTTTATTAAAAATTACAAGAAAATTCAAAGTTACCCAACACGACTGTAATTCAAATGTTATTTTAACACTTAATTTTATTTACATACCAGGTGTCAAATTGTTCGGGTCGATAGGCTTAGTGGAATTGCTACACTGTTCCAATTCCTGATAGTTTATGAGATGCATCCACAACGCAGACTTGCCCATCTTATGTTGTAATCCATGCGACCAGAGCCTTTCCAGCAAGTCACAAAGCGATGCAATCATGGTGCTCTCCTCCACTCCTGTTATAGACACTTCAGAGCCTAGGCTCACGTCATTCTCTTCTGTACCCATCTTTTCCACCAGCATACGCTTCGTTTTGCTTTTGCATTCCTGTTCAGTTAATGACAATTATTATTAAATTACAAAATAACAATATAATAGCAATAATAAAAGATATCACATCAATATGATAAAAGTATTGTTAAATTATTATAATCAGTGTTTATTATGTATGACCGTGCCGGTTTTTTTTATGAAAGCCATTTTTATATTAGGATTTGTTGCATCTAATATATTTTTAATTGTCTAATAAACTATTTTGTGTTAGTTAAAGCCTTAAATGTTGGTCTGACCACGTAATTTAGGCTCTAATAGGATGATTGTATAAAATACTGATAAAAGTTTAATGAAATAGTATACTATTATTTCTTATTTCTTTAAAGTAAACAAATATGCTGTCATGTCAAAACAACGTGACAATTGACCATAACGTAAAAAATAATAAAAAATAAAATATATATATTTTTTTTATGTTTATGATATGGATACAATTTAAGTCATATTTAAGTACTTTTACAAATTACAATAATCAGATTATTGCTTTGAAATGGCAACACATTTATTTACATTTTCGATTTGGAATTCCATTTCAGACTACATAATTGTTCATTATAGTATAACATACATTGTCAAAATCATAATGGTACCTTCAAAAGTTTTTCTACGAAGGCTCTATTGTTTTGAGCAATGGCAGCCGGGGTGACTTCCGTGGAAAGTCGTCTACCGATATCACCCAGTAACATTTCCGGCGGACAGTCTTTTACCTGCCATTTCGCATTCTTTATACGCTTAAGGCTATTTGTTCTGAAAAGTAAAATAGACTGAGGTTCAAAATGAGTTGAATATTTGCTACCAATTAAGTTATAAAATTTTACTATGAGATCCATTTTATCGTAATGATTAAATTATACAACTAATGTGTGTGCAATTTGCAAAACATCTGTTCCTGTACAGTTTTAGTGCAATTCAAACCATAACTTACTCTCAAAGGACTTTTACAAATAACGGCCCCATAAGCTTTCAAGCACATATTGAAATGTATTGGAAAAGCAAATCATATTTTGCGTGTATGGATATAGGTAAATTTAAAACACGCAGAAATGAATTATAATTCGTTTATTAAACATCACTAGTAGGCTTAAATACATAAATATTGTATTTTTTCTAAACATAATGGTTAGAAAGTTATTATGCTTACTATAAAAATAAATAACCAAAATTATAAGTAATCACTTTTACATTTGGCTCTAAACTACCCACATTTCCCACTTCTGGGCTCGTGTCTGAGCAGGCCTTAATCCTTCACTACGGTTTTCTAAAACAAATTGATATTAATCTTAAATATCATCAACCCATAAATGTCTTCTTCGAATTAAGGCCGTAATGCACCAAACCATGCTAGTCGGTACGTTTATAAACTAATAAAAAACGACCAGGTAAACTAAACAATTACATGTTACGATAGATACATAATAAATCACATACAACAGGCATTTTACATGCAAACTCAACATAACATGCGCAAATCATTAATTAACTCTAAAAATCAAAATTACAATAACATTACGATAATAAAATTCTCGACACGTGTAAAACACAATACAAAAATAAAAACTCTTAGCGTAACAAATGCTACTATCTTATTATGAGCATTACATATGCATAAATGTGTAATATAATACTACATCCTACACTACAAGTTATTAAACAGGTAGTTTACATGACAATTATTTTAATAACTATGAATTAATCACAACACTTGGAAGCGTTGCATTTTAAATCTTTGAGGTAATTAACAATGTTAATTATTAAAATTTACATGTACACCATAAAAGTTTAATTAACTACAAATATAATAAGCACAATCATTTATAACATTAAATAAATACAATAAATAAAAAACGAATTAATCATAAAAACAAAATTGAGATTCAAGCAATTTAAAGTAAACGCTAATTATTTACTTTAAATCCTGCAATTACAACGTAGATATTTTTTATAATTTTTTATAATTTTATTTAGCGATAAAAAAAGTAAAATCAGTATATTTATTCCGATTATAACTTGGGTTATACAATGCGTTATATTATGGGTAAATACTTACCCATTTTATCTATATTAACACTGACGGATCTAAGATTTTTCACTTTGGATTTAACCAGTCAAAGATATGTTTTCATAGAATTTGATGGCGAAATCTCCAAGGAGACATCCGTCTTGTGCGTGGTTAAGGTCATCCTATGAATGAAATTTTGCTGTGTAACTTATGGTCTTGATTACTTGCATAGAGATTTTAAGGAGTGAGGAGGGGTTTTGAGGCCCTTGCCGCCCCCTGGATCCGCCAGTGTATGTGCAAAATGTTGAGCATTTAAAATAGTTTATGTGATTTCTTGTTATGAAACTAAAATGACTGTAAAAATGAAATAAAGATGAAGTTTCTGAATTAAATAAAAAATAATAAAATATACTATTTTACTCCATAAGTTCAATAAATCACAACCATCAGGTAATCATAATCAGTCAGATAACCATCAGGTTTTTATATCATTTCAATATCGTTGAAAATATATTTATATAAACTATGTTAAGCAACGTTCATAACATATTCGTAGATATCATATGCAAAGGCCTTTTTTGATGGGCAACAAGTACTTACGCATGCATGGCATATAAGCAAACAATGGACAAACAATCAACAAACACAAATAAATCCATGTATGCACTACAAAATAATTCATGCATGGCATCACAATGTAGCCTATATCACATGACACTACACAGCCAATCATCTTATTTTTATCGCAATCAATTCACCAATCTAATTTTTAAATCATATTCCGAATACAATATATATAACGTATATATTTCAAACATAACACAAGATTGTGTAACAATACGTTTGTTGAGTACTACTAATTAAATACTAATTATTTGTATAAAAAAATTATTGGACCGACACCTACAGGACTATTGCAATAATTATATTTATAACTATATTTGGAACGAGATTTTAAAAACGAAAAAATAATAATAACTAGCAATCTTTTACACCGGAATATTGTTATGACTATATAGTATATGTAGCTATATATTTGTGGCATATTTCGGCTTAACCATGTTGTAAGCACTTTTTTTTTATATATAAATATGAAGTAGCAAACGAGCAAGCAGGCCACCTGATGGTAAGTGGTAACTGCCGCCCATGGACACTTGTAAGCAACTTCATATAGAACAGGGGTTTCTATATGAAGTCTATCACAGATGCGTTGCTACTCCTGAGGACTGAG
>DWNE01004074.1:0-15714 GCA_018249875.1 Cecropterus toxeus
CGGCAGTAACCACTTACCATCAGGTGGGCTGCTTGCTCGTTTGCTACTTCATATTTATAAAAAAAAAAAAACTGAAGAAGATAGAAATATGGTAGTGTCTCCGAAGACGAAATAAAAGATTCTACCACCAGCATTTTTTGTATAGTTTTATAATCCAGCAAACGTTACTATTACTATTGTTAGATTGAATCAGCAAATAAGCATGCAGTCTATCTGAGGGTAAGTGGTTACTATCGCTCATGGACATCTATAAGCAACTTCATACACTACAATGGTTCTATCCGAAGTTCAATCACAATTGCGTTGCTACTCCCGAGGACTAAAGTGTTCGTCTCAAATATAACTGAGTCAGCAACACCCTTCCACTGAAACGCAAGAACTTTTTCACGCTAGATATAGATGACGCGGTGGTATATCCCCATTTGAACTACACTGGTTCTACCTGGTAAAAACACACTTTATACGTCGTAATAACATACTCTACCACGAACCTAATATCCAAATAGATATAATTTACGGTCTTAAAACGTTTAAAGCGGATTTTATAATTAATATAACTTCGATTGTCTCTCGCAGCGCCTATTTCTTGTTTTGTCGTGATCAAATTAAAGGAAACTTCGAATCGAGTTTTATTGATGAAATTTAATTACAACTCGAATTAATTTCCTCACCTAAGGGTCTTGTTATAAATCTGAATTACGAAACTAAAACAATATTTTATAAATGCGTAATTACAATTAAGTTAGGGTCAATTTCGTTTTGAATCAGATTATGTTTAATGTTTAACTTCAGGTTTTCATTTCATAATCATACTACTACATAATTAGTACTCTTAGTAAATATTATATTATAATGGGTTTTAATACAAATACATGAAATGTTGTGGCCACTAAACATAAGCTAAAGTATTTTGTGTTAATTTTACAGTTCAAGATAGCAATCTCAAAATAACTTACGTATGAAATGGTGGCTAATGTTAAGGTGATATTCAGTTCAATTCACTAATAATAACCAACGATAAAAAATAGCCTTCGCAGATGATTCGGGATGCCTCGTAGATGTGAAACATCGTGTTCGGGCAAGTAATATGCACTAAGATGGTCGTCTCATATATAAGGGAGCTGGCAACCACGCCGTTTCACTGAAACGCAAGAATTGCTTCACGCTAGAAGAGGTAGGTACTTCCCCGGTCGAAATAAACTGGTTCTTTAACCTGGCAAAACAAGTACTAAAAGGCATTAATCATTGTACACCTACCTAACACCTAAACTAACTACTTGCCGAAATATAGTGCGACAATATATACGAATATATGGATATGTCTCTATCAATACGTGCCTACATTATACATTGAGATTACGAGACACTATAATCTCCTTCCAGGCAATGCTTAATTTCTATACATCCACTAAGACGATTATTGTGCATTGCTGAAAACAATAGTCTGATATCGGAATTACAGATTCTATTTACGTGAGAACGTGGCAAGAGGTTGAACTATAAGTATCTCTGCGATTAAGTGTTAAGTATATCTAGATAAGCTGTTTATACGAATGCCAGAAACGCATTTGCGAGAAGTGATTCGTGCTTAGCAGTAGGACCACCATAAACATGAGCGGTTCAGTATCCATACGATTGTTCTTATTTCTAAACGATATTTTTTTATGATTTTGCCCATACATTGTAAAGTGTACTCCATATTTTTGTTTATGTTTTCGGCCATACCTTGCAATGTACTTTGAAATGATGAACGGTAACATAAACAATGATTGTTTTAATTCCTGCGTTGCGACAAAAAACGTCGCCGATTTTGACGATGCACAGCAAGTCTTTTATGTGTCTGCCCTAATAATACGGTTTATTGGATAATCAACTATTGGTCTCTAATTCCATATTAAATAACCTACAATAGGAAGAAAGTGCTACAATTCAACAATGTGATTTTGCTTGGCAAATTTAAAACAATTCCCAAAATCATTCAGACCTGCTTCTGACGTTTGATCTATTATAGATAGACTTTATATCGCCTACTTATTAAACAAGTTGCACGAATTCGACTCGCTACATCACCAGTCGATTCCAAGGAAAACTCCTAAATCCACGGCTGCATTTTACTAAGTAAATGACAATAACAACATTTATAACTGAATATTTATTTGAAAATGGGCGAATAGGCATTTTTATTTTGCCATTTCAATTTCAAACGCAACCCAGGCAGACAATCAACTGTTCTCTATGCGCTTTAGAGCACGTCGGATGTCTGATACAGGTGTCGCGTTGCCACGCAATAACGTGTTGTCTATGTCCCCGGCTGTATTGGTTCGGTTCAAGTTTCATAACCGAAACATTTTCCAATCTTTATTGAAGTATTTTGCCAGAAACGTTTTATTTAAAGAGTGGGTAAGACTTAATACAAATTGTATCGAAGAGACAAACCAGTATAGTTCGTCTGATGAAGTATAAACCCATGCTTTGCAAAGAAGTTGTCGGCCACGTCAGCATTGGCAATTTATCATCGTTTGTAAATTGTATAAAAATATATTAAAAAGTAAGTGGGCATTGAGATTAAAATGTGTAAAGAAGTCTAATTTTAAAATGTAAGGTGAGGTTAGGCAACGTAAAGGAATATAAGCTTATTAGGAAATATGTTATCGTTTCTTTATTAATCTTCTTTCAAACAACGGGTAATATCATTATATCCATTATAAAACATCTCAAAAGTTTAACCGTAAATAATTAATTAAAATTATAAATAAGTGTTAATAACCGCCAATATTACACACGTTAACATTAAAATATTTTAAGCGACGCTAGAAGAGTTGTTTAATAAAAATGCAATCATTGCACAAGTAATTGTTAAAGAGAAAGTGTTTAAGTCATAATCTTTTGAAAGTTATGAAAAGGTGTTAAATATGTGGCTTACCACACTTGAATTACGTAAAGAGATCGCTAAGTGGCCGTTAAAGCTTCGTTCACAATAATTATCTTAACGATAATCGTATTATAATTAGAAATATCTTTGTCTATTACAATAATCTTGAAGACGCTTTAAATATGAGCCAGGTCACATTGTTCAATAAGAACTTAATTTAATTAGTGGTTTGTTAATTTGAACGAAATAAAATTTAAATGATATTATGTTCAATCTTAAGAAGTATTTGAACCAATAAAACACTTACGGACGGTCTTGCAAGCGTCATTCTATCTAGGATCGATAATAGATGATATGCGGTAGTGGTCACTTACCATCTCATCCCTGTAGTTCCGGGATTAGAATAGGGCTACGGTATCCCCTGCCTGTCGTATGAGGGACGCATACCGCCGTAAAGACCAGACGTTGCGGTTGTGGGTTGCGGGTGGTTGTGAGCCTCGCTTTACCTGGATGGGGCCCGATGGGGCAATGCTCTCAGAGGACTACGGTTGCGTTACTTTGGAGATCCCAGAGTCCTCTTCGCAGCGCCAAGGACGACCACCAAGGGAGTTTTAGTGCAGTACAAATTCCACAAAACCTGACGTCGATCCTACTTTGTCAGGTTTGAAGGTTTCCCCCTCGAGAACGAAAAAAAGGTCATATACCATTAGGTGAACTGCATCCTCGATTGCTACTTCTTTATATGAATAATAATAATAATAGCATTTTTATAGCACGGTAACATCACACGATATAGCCAATGTAGGATATTTCGTACATTGCTCTGTGCGTCTAAATTACATTTCTCATTGAAACAAATATGAAACGCTTCACAAACCAGATCACGCCGCACAAAGAGATTTGAGGTTAGCTGTATTCCGATCTTTATTTACAAGTGTTCGCTGAAATAAATTCAAGTTATTGGCAACATGTAAATTTGAACGGAGCGCTCACAAAGGGATGCGACAGTACATTTTCAACCGCACATTTCGCGTTTGCTTCAAAGTGTTTTCAAATTGTTTTGGGCTTTTATTTCATTGTTAAAAAGCCAATCGAAAGAATAAAAAGACTAAAATTGTCCATTGGTAACATATGAATCATTTGTCCCCTTACTTATAATGTCTAGCCGTCTTTCTTGAAAGTCATTAAGATGGCCTTAAAATGGCGATTGTAATGATTTTATGTATACATTTTCTCGTATTTGTCAAGGTAGGTATTTTGCTAAAGATTATCCTCCTCGCGCATCAGTATCACTAAGAGAGTATCTAGTACTCTCTAACTCAAAGTCAATTATAAAACCCAGGAGTTGTGGTGATTTTAAATTTTCACTTTTCGATTGAGCGCAAAATCCAGGATATTCACAGAATTTGTAGTACGTATACGTTATATTATAATTCTCCAAATGCACTGTTAGTACAAAAAACAAGTAATTCACAAAATAAGAGGTAGAAAGAAAACAATATAAAGCTGTTGTGGTTGAAGCCTTTAATTATACAGACTCCCAGTTAGTTAAAAATGCACTAACGTTTTATTCATGCATACAATACTGGCGAGGCGATAAATTGCATGCAGCTTTATATAAATCCTGGATGTATCGATTTGTTTGTGCCATACTATTAATTATAAAAAAAACATTTTTAATTTTCCGACATAACATTTCAATTAACATTTCATTATAACGAGTGATCCTTTCTTAAAATTTAATTTCGCTTGTAATTAATATAATATTAGATCTTGGCACCATTCTGGCTTCTTTAACACTGTGGATTTTATAACTCCGGCTTGGTGTTCAAGATTTGTGAGCGTTTTGTTGATTGTGTGCCTGGACTGTGGGTAGGTCTTACCGAGATGGTCTGTCCAGGAACGGTTGCCTCGTATATATATACAGACCTTTAAATTAATATAATATTTAGGGATCTTGTACCACTGAAGCCGAGTGGTAAATGCAGAAATGATGGCAATAGACGGGCTACCTGATGGTAAGTAGTCACCGTCGCCTATGGACATTTGCAACACCAGGGGAGTCGCCAATGTATCGCCGGCTGTGAAGGAGAACTGTTTTCACACCTTTTATGAAAAATCCCCTTGTCATAGCGCACCGGGAATACCGGGAAGCCGCGCGCCCTGGTGAAGGATGTATCATGTAGTCAAGGATGTGTCATTCTCGCCCCAGCCTACGTATATGACAGCAGTTGAGTTAAGGCTATCACCCTCCGTATCTCAAGTGTCACAAATACTCTTCTACTATAAAAGGTTCGAAATTTGCAGCGATTGTGACTGGAACTTTACATCCAAAAACCTTTTATGAAGAACATATAAACCAGATATCGTCCAAAAATTGCCTCGCTATATAGTGATGAAGCGAAATCACCTTTCTGGGCACGATGCTCCAAACTGGAGTTTTGAAAGGCATATTTAAAATATAAGTATATATTTTATTATTATGTTTACGTTTAATTTGAAGTTTTAAGTTTATTTTTAGGTCTATTTATGTATGAAATGATATTATATAGTTTTTATTATAACAGAAATTTTCTATTATGGCTTTTTAAGTTAGTTTTAATACATAATAATCTGTTTAATGAATAAAGTATCGTCATATTTATTTCTACTAAGTCTGAACGGCAAGTTTTAGGCTAAGATTAATTTATTGTGACATTTTGAAAAATCGATCGCTACTGCTTTTTGAAACCTAAATCGATGTCTGCTTTCGAATAATTCCCCGTGTCGAAAACCCCATGTTTCACGCTGAAAATTCACACCAATTCTGGTGAACAGTGCTTCGTTCGTGGAACTCGTACTGAATAGGGCCTATAGGTATAGTTCGTAGTTGAATTTGTTTTATTCGTTGCCGGCTATTTCCCGTTCCCCATTCGCATGAATCAAACAGGACGGACTCATTTATTTGATACCAAAGATATACCCGCGCTATATTTTATACAAGCTTCCACGCGGTTTTGTCTGCGGAAACGTCAAACATGAATCACCAATTTTTAAATCTGACGCTCCAGATATTTTGAAATAAAAAAGCTTATAAGATTTTTTTTAATTTTTCGTGCTTGAGTAAAAGTGTCATCTTATTTAATTCAGCATTTCTAAATGCATCACGTTCAAATTATCCGTTCGAAATACCCAATTAAAAAAATAGGCAGTGTTTTCGAATAAACTGACACATACTTATTTTTTAGTTATGTGTATAGATATACTGAAGTATGGAAAGGGTAGTCAAAACGTACCAGTCGTGCCTGCCCATAAATAGCAAGTGGTATCAGTGAATAACGTTTTACGAATGTACGCAAAATACAAAGTCTCTTCATAAATTGGTTTATTCGTTTTTTACCACATTGAAGTAGAAAAAAAATTATTCAGTTCACCTGTTGGCAACTGATCAATACCATATATAAAAATATTTTACCCAAAGCCGATCATAGTTGTTATGTCACTTGTGAAGACTAAGATAGTCGCTTCAAATGTATGTGGTTAAGTCAGACTGTTGACATTACACTGAAATGGTGTAGATACTTTAACCTTCAACTTTAACCTACCCTTTCTTTGAACCTGAAATCTGCCTCACATTAGAAATAAGGGTGGTAGTGAGACTCCTCAGGTCGAACTATATTTCTTCTACCTTTCCGTCCAAACCAGCATATTGCAACTACGTATTTGACTCGAAGCCAACAACAGACATGAACAAAACGTTACGATTGTTCTTCGTGTAAAGTTCGTTTAGGATTTACGTGAAGTCATCTTTTGCCTATTTTATTATATTAAATGAAGGAGGAAACGAGCAAGCAGCCCACCTGATGGTAAGTGGTTACTGCCGCCCATGGACATTTATAAGCAAACTCATACAAAACAGGGGTTCTATATGAAGTCGACCATAGATACGTTGCCACTTCCGAGGACTGAGATAGCCGCCGCATATAAAAGTGAGCCGGCAACCACACCCTTCCACCGAAACTGCTTCACGCTAGAAATAGCTGTGTGAAATAGATACCTTAATCCTTTGTAGAATAAATTCTTAAGAATTATTCTAAGAATAATCAGTTGTAAAATGTTACAACCGTTATATATTGATGAATATGTGAAGACCGTAGTTTTCTGATTTAGCTTCCATTTAACACTTGCATACAGACAAAATCAAAATGGCAAACGCTATAAATGTCACAAAGTTTACTTCTATAGCCGCTAAGGATCACGTTTATTCTCTCAGATGACTAATTAATTATTATAAAATTAAGAACTAGACTGCTTAAAACTAACTAAATAAAATTGTTAAGAAATAAAGTCCCCTACCCCACTTTTTCTATTGATGACATGACGATATGTTAAAATGTTAAAATTAATTAAGCCGTTCGGGCTGTAGATCCTAAAGAAATGGGTACAACTCCTGACGCAATTGGGTAAAACTCTAACTAAACACTACAAGCCCTCAAACAAGCCACCACACCTTTTGATAGGTTTTCCATGCTATTTGAATATTACTTCCAGCCACCCACACTCAGCAGACACCACTTAACACCAGATGGGCCGCATGCCCATTTATTATTACATAAAACATAATATATTGCTACAAGAGGGCGCAAAACACGAGACACCCATTATCTCCATTCTCCATCTAATAAGACCCCATTTCGGTAAAGCTATCTTATTTAATTAACTTAATTAGCTCGTGAGTAATCTAATACCATATTCTAATTAACTTTCAAGTCCCGCGAATTATGTATAATGTATCATCGATTCGGAGGTTCCTAATTAAGGGTTTAGGACATATAAATAAGATATATTAGACTTCGCAAAGGAGAGGTAAAGTATAGTGATAAATGACATGTAGTGTCCGTAAACGTTGTACCTTAATTATATTGTATAATATACTATACATTTACGTATATAATATACTTTAAAGTTGATTTACAAAATTATTCGACCATGAACATCGAGACATCGAAAACGTATACGAATGTTTCAAATTTATTACATTGAAAACAAAAATGTCTAACATAATATAATATTTTCTTTATACTTTGTAGCGATAATTGTACTGCAGTCTAATAAGATCTGAAGATTTAACTCAACTCACTCAACTTAGATTTTTTTTAACAATGATAAAGCAAATTGTACTATATGCGATTTTTTTAAATTTACGTTCACCACTTAAACTTTTATTTTAGTATAAATGGCACTATTGCAGTACTTGTTTTTGCTTTTAAGTTCATTATTCTTGAATAGTCGTGTTCTTCGGTTTTATACCAATTTATTTAATTAATATAAGTATACATCAAAAAGGTGTGTGGAGTCGAATGAAGGCAAACAGACAATAGAGCCGACGGTAATTAACATCGAAGTAAAACAAATGAACGCTATTCGTATTCCAATTTTAATGAAAGAGTGATAACATGGAAATATTATTTTATTGCAGCTTTTAAAACACAATGGTATTGAAATAATTTTATTCGAACAAGGATTAATGGGTTCTGCTTTCGCTGCGTGAAATATTACACCAATTAAAGTATTTATATTACTTTTTAATTGAAAATAATTTCTCTTTAGTTGAAATAATATTGGACTTATATTACTTGATAATAAAATTACCGTTTGTTGTTTGTACCATTTATTGTAAATATCCAGTCTCATTGAAATTCTCATGGTCAAAATGAAGTACCTATAACGAACTATAAAATAAAATAGAAGTGAAATACCAGTTTGTAAAGCTCCAACAGACCAATTTGTGAAGCTCCACATACGTCACTGTTAAAGCATAATTTTTGCATTTAAAATTAATAGTGTAAAATCGAAAATTAATGAAAGACTAATGTGTCCAAAAGCTCTGCACGGTGAGTTTCGGACGGGACATTTGTCCGAATTAATTAAAAGTGTCCGCGGAGCGCGGACGTGCCTGCAATACGCTACTCCCTCCGTATTATTTTACTTACTACATTGTTTTTACCAGGTGGTGGAACCAATGTAGTTCGACCGGGGAAGTACCACCGCTACACCTTTTTTTTATAAGAATGAACTAAAAAAGGAGCATGCAGCCCACATGATGATAAGTGGTTACTGCCACCCATGGATACCTGTGAGCAACTTCATATAGAACAGGGGTTCTATCTGAAATCGACCACAAATGCGTTGCTACTCCCGGGGATTAAGATGGTCGTCTCATATATAAGTGAGCCGGCAACCACACCCTTCCACCGAAACGCACGAACTGCTTCACGCTAGATACAGGTGTGGCGGTGGGACTTCCCCCGTCGCACTACACTGGTTTTACCACCTGGAAGTTTTTAAGTGCTCCTTCCAAAACTTATTTAACTGTTGGTGTAAAAATGAAAGTGTATATCGATTATAATAGCGAATAATACAAAATACTCAGAAAAAAAGCACGAATAATTCTGTAATGCACTTCTCAAATCAGGTGCAAATTCACTTGCAGTACCGTTCACATCAGCACCTAATTTCTAAATATGTCTGTGATGACTGTCTTCCCCAATCCCAACCAATCAGCCTCAGCTACATCACTATTCCTGTATATTCACGGTACACAGAAGAAAATCCTGGTATCTCACTACAAATGTAGAATTCATTTATTAAACCGCCCTCCAGTAGATATTTGCAGAATTGTTCCAGTTTTAATTAAATGTTTTCACGAATGCTAAGCGAAGAATTTCAGAATTTAATATCCAGTGAATCGGCGTACATATTCAGAACAACGAATTTTGCCAACTCGAAAAATGTTTGCCTATCCATCTGTTTAGGGTCCGTTTGGTATGGTTTAGCGCGAGTTGCTTGTAATTCGCCAGTTTGATCAATCATTGAGCCTGTGTTTTTTGTTCTCTCTCAAAATTCGGTCATAATTTACTGTGTTGGCCTTCATTTTAGGGTACACTCTATAAAGCAACATGTAAAGAAGTCACAAGCATCTATGTTTTGTCAGCATGATTTCGTAAAGTATAAATTGGAATCTGAAGGATTAACAGACACCTAAATTTGTAAGAAGGCAATTGCATTCGGCTTACTTATTTCATAAGTGCCTACAAAAACGCCTACTTAACTGTATAAACGCTTAGAAGCAGTTTTATGTACTTGTAGTTAAATGGAGTCAATTGATAAAATTCCCATATTAATACATCGTATTTTGTGTTTCGAAAATTAAAAAAACTAATGACATCGAATACATTTTTTATAATTACTGACATTTTCTTATTGATCGCTTAAATACCGATTGCTACCATTTTCATATTCCGAAATTTAAATCCCATCCACTTTCGATCTGTATGTACAAAGTAAGGACTTTACTGATATTTTAATGCCTCAAACTCAGTTTTGATACATTCTAACTTTGCACTAAGTCCTAGTACAACGTAATCTAGTCTGAAACTGATAGTATGTAGAGCCCCAAAACCTTCTGAAACTGATATAATATTAACACTCTAGTTGGACGGATACCTAAGTCGTCTCGAATAAGTAATGAGACATCAATCTTCACTTAACCTAGAGATTGCTATGCGGGCTACTCCCCTGGGGATTTAGTCAAGTGGCAAACTCATCCAAGAGTCTCAAAAATCCCGTTTCATCATATTTTTAAAGCCATAAATATCATAAAGTTCCGTTACGTAAACCATGTTTCGTTCAATCATACCTTGACGATATTTCTACTATAGTTGTAAGAAAAATAATTGTGTATGTGTGTTTCTTTGTTTGTTTGTACGTATGTCCATTTCTTTGGCTCTCGCTAGAGCCCAAACGGCTTGACGGATTGTGACGAATGACATATCATTACAACCGTCTCAGTTTGGACCGAAAACCGACTCAGTGGCATAGGCTATATGATTTAAAAATTATGCCTGCAAATAGGGGAAAAACGGAGAAGAAGGGACAACTTTTTTACTATTAAGACAATATGGATATTAAATAAAAGCTAGTAAATAGTCCAGTCTAAAAATATATTTATTATAATACTTTTAAAATTAAGTTGAATATATCATTATAAACAAAAAATCGTTTAAAGCAGTCGGGTTTTGTTTGTTTTAATGTTGACCATGTGATTAGTTTAAAGTATAAGGATTTCAAGAAATTTGTGATTGCCAGCTCACGTTTGTTAGCAGCGACCATCTAATTCCTGGGAAGAGGAAACGCGTCTATCTTTGACTTCAAATAAAACGCTTTTTCTACCAAGCTGGCCAAATTCCAATTGGCAGACATCATATACCTTTGTGATTTTTATGCAGTAATCCAGAACATTTCCTCACATAGTTTTCTCCGGTGTTGTGCAATGAATATATTTTATAATGTCGACTACTTCCGATACTTAAATGTCATGCAAATATTTCGACCCGGTCGCATGCATTGTAATCGCTGCGAAACTGTGGTATCGCCAGAAAAGTCGGCCATAATAATTTCTAAAAGACATATAACCAATACCGTCTTTACCATAAGGGCACACTGGGCCAGTGCCCAGGGGCCCCCATCCTCAGGGGGCCTCGAAGGACCGACTATTTCTCTCCCTTTTTTTTTGTGGTCTTGTTAGATATTGTCTTTTTATTCTTTTTTTTGGTCGTCAAATTAGGTATTGTCGGTTTTTTTTCTTTTGCTGTACAATAATTTTCTTTGGAGTTACAGCTCGTTGAAAATTTAGTTTTTTTTTAATACTTCTTAATTTTTGTGACTAGTTAATTTGATTACCCATAATAAAGCAGATCATAGTGAAAAAAAAATGAATGTATAATTTGATTTCTTTCCATTCTAAAAGGGCCCCAAATTCTTGTGTGCCCAAGAGCCCCAACATAGTCTAAGACGGCCCTGCATATAACTGCAAAATTCAACGCCTGTGACAATGGATCTCTTGCATTAACCAAACTGCTTTGTCAATGCAAGCAACATAACAAAGTCGAATCAATGCAAATGCGAACAATCATTAGTTTTTTTTTATTTGATTGAAGTAACAAACGAGAAAGGAAGAAACACCTGATGGTAAGTGGGTACTGCCGCCTATGGACATATGTAAGCAACTTCAAATAGAACAGGGGTTCTATCTGAATTGGATCACAGATGCGTTGCTACTCCCGAGGACTAAGATGGTCGCCCCATAAATAATGGAGCCGGCAGCCACATTCTTTTAACGAAACACAAAACTTCTTCACGTTGGATATAGGTGTTATTTATCAGTTGTGATCGGTACGGTAAGAAAATATTGTAACGGACAATTTGTAAGTGTCCCCGTAGGCTTATGCAAAATAAAGACATTTCATTTCATTAGTCATTACCGCTCATGTTACTAATCAATTACCTACACATTATTATAGATCGAAGTTCACGGGTAATTACAGTTGTATAATCGTGTCCGTATCTAGCTTTTACAAGATTATTGTTGTTACAGTTCCTAGAAATCTGAGCGTATTTGAGATATGACTTTTGATTATGTATAATTTGTAATTGTGGCAACTGTTATTGTTTTGTTACGTTTGTTTGGTGTGTTTAATGGTTGTTATTGAAATGGGACTTTTCACTTATTAGGAAATATCTAAACAGCTGTAATTAAGTGGTGCCCATTGATTTCACGAAAGCTACCACCTTGATCATCAAAGTCATTGTACCTATTATAGTATTTAACTCATTACCAATATTTTAAAAATAAATAAATTATTTTTATATAAATTATAATAACGCAATGACATGGAGCTGTTCAAGAAAGGTGCAAAAATAACTCTCCTTCAAAGCCGGCAATACATTGGCGTCTCCATTGCGCTTGCAAGTTTCCATAGGCAACGATGACTACTTTCCATCAGATACTCGTATGCCTAACGTTTGGTATATATTCAGTGGCGTAGCGAGGGGGGGCGGACAGTCGGTCCGCCTCGGGCGGCACATTTTGAGGGGCGCCAAAAACAGATTAGGGGGGCGGCAAAAACAGATTTGACAACCTTATTTTGTCATCAAGTTAGATATTGTCGTTTTTTTATTGGTCGTCAAAATTTGTATAAAGTGTGGCGAGTTCAACTTCCGCCCGGGCGACGTAAGCACACGCTACGCCACTGTATATATTATATATAAAAAAGTCTTTGTGTGCAGTTCATATACGGGAACTGAAACTAATTAATTATAAACATAAGATATTTCTAGTAATAAAATACATATGTCGGGGCAGTGATAGCGTAATGGTTGAAACACGGCCTCTCAATCAAGGGTCCGAGGTTATGCCTGGGATTAACCAGGCATAACTGACTTTTTCTAAAATTATATGAGAGAGTTTTTTAAAACTAATCAAAACTTCATGTACCGTTTCACTTAAAAATATAAATTTATAAATTGTTCCATAATATTGAAATGGATAGATAAATTAAAACATAATCTTAAGAACTGCTGCAGATATTTCAAATCCTATGATATTTCAGTCGATTAATCACGTTTACAATAACAGAGATTCTGCCTTTGAGACATTGTTAGAATGGATAGATGGTACCTAATCATAATGGAATATACAATGAAACTAGGACCCATTCAAATCGCTAGAGCTTTGTCTAAAACGGAATCAATATTTACTATATCTAGGTGCTGAGTAGAACCACAAATCACTAAGCTCTATGCCAGGGGTGGCAAACCTTTATATTACCATTACGAGAAATGTATAATGATGCCATCGACAAATCGTCAAATAATTTTGGCTTTGCAATGATTGTGGAAATAATAATACTAAATATAATAAATACTGTATGGTTTTAGGTCGCTGGTAGTTTTGTCAAATTCCAATTTAAATCCTTGCTTACTTGTAGTTAATAGTTACAGATGAAAATATGTATACAACCGTAGAAATATATGCGGCCGGTCAGCCTATCGCAATTTAAACTTCTCCACAAAATGAATTACACATTATTTATTTCATGAAATCCGAATAGCAAGTTTATCTAACACAGATGATACACTTATAAACTGGTATCTAATATGAGAGTTATACGCAAACGTCAATTTATAAAAAAAAAACTTGATGTTGTTTGTTCTTTTTCATTCCTTTCTTCTTGTTATTTGCCAGTCTGAAATTCAAAATATAAATACTTAAAATACAACTTGAAGCTTTGCATTTCACCGCATTTTTTTATTTCCTGACTTACACGTGTTTTATTCAATTCAAATCAAACGACATTGGTGTAACTGATTCTGGTTTTGAAAATTAAATGATGAAATCTTACACTATTCTCCTATTAGAAAGTAGGTACACATATGACGAAAACTTACACTATGTTTTTTTTAATCATGAGAGTAAACCGTCAAATTTGCTAATAAAATAAATTTTAGAAGAATATTGCTAAACTGGTGTCATTTTTCAAACGATTTCAAAACGTGTCTTTAATTTTATTCTAGTAATAATGACTAGCAGGCATGACTGGATACAGATATATCGTGCCGAAAACACTGTGTCGCGTGCCATTAGTTCGCCAGCCCTGCCCTAGGCTATACTCTTCTTATTCATAAGTAATAAGCAATCTATTAATAAAAATGAGTCAGCCTGCAACCTGGCTAAACTCTTCTTGTAGTACCTTTTATTTATATTTCCCTGTAACAGAACTAGTGACCGACCGAAGGTCGATTTTTGGCCGAAGCCGAAGGTTCAGAAACCTAAAGAAATTTAGTTCCACCTTGGCTAAAAGTGAAAATTTTAACGATTTAAAATTTCTTTTCTATAATTATAAATACTTATGTTAATTGTATGTTAACTTCTAGAACTGATAACAATTACTTTGCAACTTGTCTCCGATGATAACATTTGATATCATACGAATTTTAAACACAACTGACGACCCAAGCACACAAACGCGTGTGCGTTTACCCCTGTGCTTCAACATGTTCATCGCGGATTCGTACCTACATTCGTTGCAGTTCCTTACATTTTGGCTCTTGCTAGAAATCTTCGGCTTTGGCAAAAACATCGGCTCAATTCGGCCCAAGCCGAAGGTTTCGCCAAGACTTTTTTAGCCGAAGTTCGGTCGGACACTAGAATAATGCAGTCTACTTGATTTTAAGTGGTCACTGCCGCAAATGGAAATAAGACTAGAACCGTACGAAATTAATATAATAAAAAATTTAAAACCTCGAAAAAAGGAATCTATCTTCTCTTTAAAGTAAAACACAACACAACTACACTACTACATATATAACAGAATGACTGTGCCTAATGATGGTACCGTCAAGCGAATGTCAAACAGTTCTACTACCTTCAATAAAATGGCTCTCGTTATCTGAATTGCACTGATTCACCATTGTTGAAAACTGTTTTCCTGCACCGCAAAGCTCCGAAGTTGTAAATTTCGTAGTCTGATGAAGCATCTGTGTCTTGATGTAACTCAATATGTGTTAGTTTTGAATCTGAATGACATTACGTAACTGACATTACGAGCATAGCAAAATGTAAAAAAATTGCAAAATTTGTAAGACGTATTTGTTTTGTATACAAAGGAACTGCTTGGTATACAACACGTATCACACTATAAGGGTAATTACTATCACCTACATGTATGTATTACAGTTTTATTTCTACGCGATACTAAACAGGTTTATGATTTTAGACTAATATTATCGCGGAATTTATACATTTTAATATGTTACGGGTACTCACGATATACGGTTTTTGAATTTCTTTTTGCCGATATTTCGACCTAGTTACATGGATCGTGGTCACGGCGATACTGCGGTGGCGGAGAGAAACTGTTGACAAGCACTAGTGATAGATTAACCTATCAACCCTACGTCTAGTTCGTTTTTCTTTTTTAGGTTCCATATCACGACACACAACACTAACTGTATCCTTACGC
>DWNE01004075.1:0-15712 GCA_018249875.1 Cecropterus toxeus
AATAAACTAATTAAGTTACTTTGGAGTTTTCTTGGAACCATGTCTGAGGGGCTGCCTAGAGACGATGATGATGGTACTGCAGGTGGTGGCCCACCTTCACCCGTTTTGCAACAAGTTCCCGTTCAATCCGACATATTACTTTACATTTTACCATAACCACGCATATATTTTGAACAATAACGGGATACAAAAACAAAAATAGTGCCAAACACACAAAGTAACCTGGCATAAGCTATTTCAAACAACCAGATATTACAGTAAACATTAAATGTGTATAAATAACACTAATGGCACGCAAAACCATCCAAAGGACCGTTTACTACGCATAGTAGCCGTTTAAAATTCCGCCACGTTCTCTCGAATACCGCACGTTTGCCACCCAACATTCCATTTGTACCTTGGAACATACCGCACCCACGCGCATTATGTAAAATTACTTTAAATTTAAACAAACTTCGTACTACGAAGGTGGAAAGTTTAAAGTGAATATCACTTGCCGGGCATATTTCTTTACGTAACTGATTATTGGTCTAGTATTATGTTAGCTATATGCGATAGTGTATGTTGCCGCAGTTTATCTATAACTTTCAAGAAAAATGCAGTGCATAATATCTGTAGTAAATTTATGTATCTTACGAAATGGAAAAACGGAGATGTTACTCTTCTTATGCATCACAGATATGTTTCGTTATAATGTTCCTTCGATTTCATTAATCAATAAGTCATAAACTAACTAAATAACTATAAAATAATTCTTCATTCTACAGCTTTCCTACGATCATCAATGTATACTCTAAAATTAATCTAATTTTCGTACTTTTATATTTATGAAGTAGAAAAAAGTATTTTAGAGTTAAGAGGACATATTTTTGCGCAATAAGAAATTTATTGCTAAAGCAAAATGTGCCCGGTATAATTTATTCTCCGTTCTAGGTTAACAGTTTACAATGTTAACAAGTCTCGCACATAGCAATATCACATTCACGTTCAGTATAAATCCTTTTTAAATTTTCCTCCTTTATTTCTCGTTTTTATTTTCTGTATTTTTATTTTTATTTGGAACTTCTAACGCTCGCAATATTGCGGACGACGTCACTCAGCCGTGTCACGAGCAGCGTGTAAAAATTTAACGCACACAACTTTTATTTGCTGTGCGATGGTAGTAATAGCTACTTCACTTGTAAGAAAGTACTTCATGTTCCTAGAAAATTCAAATAATGTATTTAGAACGTTTAAATTTATAACGAGAGTAACGCTTTAGAACGTTAAAACGATATAATCATTACAATTAATCCTATATTATACATAGTAGTTACCTCGACGTAGCCGAATTCGTGCATAAGTACGATCTGACGCTCATAAAGAAAAAGATAACGTGATTTATTTTATATTTCATCATTTATTTCGTGTTGTGACTTGATTGGGTATTGATACTGCTATATAGCCGTATGGTAAGTAGTTAGTATACTATTGAAATATTTAACTATAATATATCAAGAAACAGCTTAATAAACATATTGTTATTACCGTAATAATTATTTAAAATCAATTTATATTTAATCCTTTAAAACTTGAATCCAACACTGAATACGTCAGCATACAGGAATTCTGAACATAAATTTGCAGAGAATAAATATTGCGGTTTGGCATATTTATTTAAGTACAGTCATATATATTTCTGCTAGGACTTTTTTATAATAAATTAAATATTAACACGATTGATAAAAATGTAACTTTGACTTTTGTTGGTTATAGAAATCATATTTAAATAGCCATATAACATACCGATATTATAATCATATTGAATGTATGATTTGATTATACCGTTTCCGATTTTAGTCTGAAGGTGGTTGAATCGATATTCGATCGATGGGTATACATATTTCTTTCGACTCCGGAAGAACCACCGCCACACCTGTTTCTACCTAATAACAGTAGTGTCAGCGCTGCTGTATATGGATCTGAACGGTGTGGTAATTCTTCAGACCTACTTATCGGAGGCGTTCCAGCTCAATCATCAGGAGTAGCAGCTCATCCATGGCTACCCTCAAGTAAGACTCTGATCTTATCTGCAGATTATTACAGATGTCAATGGGCGGCAAGAGCCACTTAACATCTGGTGGAGCGCATGCTCGTTTGCTATTACAAATAATACACAATTTAAACCTCAATTTTTTGTATTTAAATATTACAGATTTTATATTTTTTGTTTAAATATTATTCTTGAAAATGGTGTACAAAAACGAGAATGCCACTAAAGCGTCACCAGTGACGTATGTTACGTTGTGTATTCACGTGAAATGCTCTACATTTTTCGTTTGGAGAGCACGTAACCGCTATTGGCGGTTATTTTATTGAATATCACACCGCGTGTGGTGTAAGCGTTTTATGTTTTTTTTTTGTTTAACCTACAGCCAATAAAGTTAAGTAGATAGTGACTACAGCATCCAAGATAACCTTTAGAGTTACATAATTGTTTTTATTTAAAAAATGTTGGACTAAACTGAACTAATGTTTTTCATTGAAAAAATATTGGACTTGGAACATGAAACCTAATGCCCTGAATATTATTAACGAAACTAGAAGATAACTTTCTTCGTATGATCTAGAAAGTCTCTAGGTCGTATTAACTTCTTAGTTTTTTTTGTTTTTATACTTGCTTATGTGATTGTTATTTATCAGTCCTGTCACCGCGTTTTTGTTGTGACCGCGTTCCATGTAACTGGGTCAAAATATCGACAAAATTAAATTAAAAAACCGCACATCGTGAGTACCCGTAGCATATTAAAACTTATCTATTCCTTGAAAATATCAGCTTGAAATCATAAATTTCATTCGGTTATAAAAACTAATTCACTGGTGGTGGTCAGACAAGACCCTTACCAATTTATACATGGCAGTACAGCCGCCGAGGTGTACGCAATTACAAGATTGTCTTAGTCCGTGGTGTTGTAGCGCGCGTGCAATTTTGCAAAAACAACCCTTTCATACCTCCGTGCTTGTGTTTACTAAACAACACTTGTTTCTGTAAAACATTCGTGATTACTGCAAGTTTTTTAGAGTAGTTTAATGTAGTACTTTTTTAAGATAAATGCAGTTTTATATTTTTTTTTCTTCGAACATACTACAAGTTATGTATGTTGAAAATATTAAAGATTTTGCACAATTTCGTAACTTTCACTCGCGCATTTGCTGTCTCTTTCCAAACAACTTTTATAGTTTTGAAATAGGTTGTAGATTTTGTAAAAATGTGTTAAAAAAATCCATTTTAGAATTTAGAACGCAGATAATAAACTTTATACAGTGCGTATAACAGATTATACGATCACGACATACAGCACGTACCCAACGACTTTATACGCTTAGAAATAACTTTTACATCAATACATATATTCTCAAAAGGAGACGGAAAACGCTCGAGTCGTCATTACTGTATAAATGGAGCCCAGTAAGAGGCTTAGTTCTATTCACGGAACGCTGAGATGTTCTTATTACGGAATTAAGTAGGCTTCAAGAATCGCGCTGATCTGCGAAGGAAAGATAATTGTTTTCGAGTCTTGTTTTCGGGGAATTCTCTTTCATATGTATGTTATGATGACTTAAATTGTAACAATAAATACGTATGTAATAAAATCAGGAAATTAATTCTTCCTCAAAATGTGTTTTTTACCTCACATGACGAAATGTCAGTATAGAATGGGATTTGATAAAATCTTTTTTCGAACAGGAAATCTTCAAAACTTCGAGTTATTTTTTTATCGTCATCCCATCAGGCTCCACCTAGGTGAGAAACTAGGCCCACGGCAGCGTCTTCCTTCCCGGGTTCGCTTCGCCGGACGGTTCGAACTCCCATTCTTGCCGCCTGCAACCCTGGAAGCTCCTTTGAGTCTCCCCTTACGATAAGTAGCTTACGATAATACCATAGCCCTATTCTGATCCCGGAGTATCTGGTTCGATTTTCGATCGTGCAGACATTAAATGTCTATAAAAACTGAATTTATATTTCTAATTTCAGATGTTTTAAGTGTTTTAAACTGTGAATATCAATTTTATCTAAAGTCTATAGCTGATGCTTTTCTGTCCTGGAAGTAAATTTGGAATGCCTCATAAATTATTATAGTCGCAGTCAAGTTTGCTTCAATATGTTCATCAAACGAGAGTGTAGAAGCACGAACACTGTTGCTAAATATTAGAAACATAATGACGTATCGGTTGTTAAGGCACATAATCTCAATATAATCTTCGGGTAAATAATTAAAATAGCGTTTTATAAAAATCACACTATATTTTTATTCAACAATAACGGTATTCTAGCACAGATTTGCAAAGCGTCTCCATAACAATTGAATCTCGCGGTTTGAAGCTGTACAGCTTAGTAAAAATAAGCAATAGCTGAATAATTCCACGTGATTGGAATTGTTGGTGTAACTATTTCTAGTTTAACTAAAAATCTATATTTGTAATGTAGTTACTATGGACACATAAATACGATGACAACGTCAGAAACACGCAGATACAAAACATAAATTTATAATCTTACATGTCTGCGAAGCTAGAATTGAATTTGGAACTCTGTCGGATTAGAACTTCTTAACTTCTTCTATCACCTAAATAGCAAATCGCCTATTAAACTGAAAGATGGTAAAGTCAGTTAAATTCAATTTAGGACGTACTGCCGCTACCCTTATTTTTAGTGTAAAGTTTTGCGTTATAATGAAAGGTTATGGATCCCGGTTGACGTATATAGTACGTGAAGCAACAGCCTTAGTCCTCAGGAGTACAAACGCACCTGTGGTCGGCTTAATGTACAATTCTTGTTGTGCATAACGTTATTTTCAAATGTATATGGTAATGGTAAATGGCCATTAACCATCACTCAAAAATGCGCTCCTTTACTACGTCAATGTTATAAAAAACTAATTTTAAAATTTACCCAACTTTCTCCACTAGCGTAAGGTCAGAGTGACGAAACGCGGTCGCCGCGAGACAATTATCGGGAGCGGGGGATAATACCCTCCCTAAAGCTCGTACATAATTCACCCTGAATCCACTCACCGCTTCCTTCGCAACGTTATCCGATTTACCCGACTTTACTCTTTACTCACTTAAACATTTGAAAACGTGTTAAACGCGAAAGTAATATTTTTGATGCGGAACTCTGAAATTGAAATAAGACGTGCAAACAAGTTATATTTTGATATTTATGAATACTCATTTGAGATCTATCGAAACCTGATTTTTATCCGTTAACTATTATTTATTTTAATTTTAAGATATAATTTTATAAATATTACCTAGCTGTTAGCTTTACGTTCATAATAAGACATATTCCGTCCGACACAAAGGATGTTTAAAATGCATATGCTTACTACTTTTAGGTACTCAGAAATTCTCATTAAATGTTAAAACGGAAACAACTTGAAGTGTATAAGGGTTGTAAAAATATTAAGTTTTTCAAATTATTCTTATTTTACGAAGTGTTTGTGTCTCTATGTAGCCGTAGTAAAGTTATTTAAGTGCACAAAAACAATTAAAAAGCGTCGTGAACTTACGCTTAATATTTCTTTTTCTCTCGTATGGTAGAGAAATCTGATATTAATGAAACCTCACAGGGTCTTCGTAGAGTAATAAAGTGAGATTAGAGCCATTGTAGAGCGGGAACGGGCGGCCGCGGGATGATGTCCGTTGTGGAGTCAGTGCTCTACATTCGCTCTCTATGTTATGAATTGGGTCGTTATAGATGTGTGCTGTAATAGTTTTAAATATTTCAATTCATATTATTCCATATGTGTGCAGAACGATTTAAATGCTATTTTTTATAAGATTTCAGTATAAAACGTGCATGCAGTTCACTTGATGGCTGACAATGCTGCCCATGGACATCTGTAAGTAACTTCAGAAGTTAAGTCTACCTGCAAGATACTTCACTGCTCTCAAAGACTAAGATAGTCGCTTCATATGAAAGTAAGCTAGCACCTACCTCTATTCAAACGTAAGAACTACTTTAGTCTGTAAATTGGTGTCGCGGTGGTACTTTCCCGGTCAAGCGATACTAGTTCTATCGTCTTATACACCGATGGTTAAAAAGGCCTATTAGTGACAAATGTATTTGTAGAAAGCAATTACGATAGTTACCGAGAGTAAATAAATAAAGGGTAATAATAATAATGATAACTGATCATTAGAATACACTCCTAACACTGGTTGCCAAACTTACTAACACGGCAATATACATTTGTACGACACGTATATAAATACAAAATAACTTATTCATATTCAACACTCGTATTTTTTGTATTTTTCTGCTTCCATAATTCCTTAGAGTGCAGTATAAATGCATTGTTTATGACTTTGAATTATTCCGCCGGACAGAGATTAATATCTGAAACGTAAACAAAATTAATCAACGTTACTTAGTTCGCCTTCGCTCGGAAACTGGGAAACTGAGTTTAATGTAACAATAAACTTTTACAACCGCCTTCCCAGCCACTTCGGAATATGAGATAATTTAAATAGCTTTCTTAAACAAAAAATTGATAAAAACAAAATGTAATAAGTTGGAGGGTACAAATATCGTAATCGTGATTGTACTATTATAACCGACTAGTTAATACACTACTATTTACATATACAACTCGAAAATTAGAAAAGATTCGTGTCGAGTAACAAAACTTTTATAAGATCCGGAACAAAATTCATAGAAGATATGCCATAATATTTACTACACTGGACTTAAACTAATCTTAGTCTACTGTAACAGTAAAATGTACTAGTCAGTATAAAAAATCTCTGGTATTCCAGCGTATCACCGTTTCAACAGTACTCCAAAAATGTTAAAATCCTAGCAAAATGCGCAAAAATTTAATAAAACCGGCGGAACTATCGTCCGTTTCCGAAACAAATGAAAAATTCCGGTGTACCGCGAGACAGAGACGGATGATCCTCCGTCCCTGTCGCTGGCTCGACGCCAGATCACACATTGGCCCATATCGCCCATTACCTACCTACCATTGTCACTAATTGCTTTTATAGCTCCGTGTGACACAGTGTACACATAGATTAAAATATTCGTGCACCGCGCATTATTATTACGGTAGTGGAATTGAGATGAACGGGCGCAGATAGGCTTCCATTACTTGGGGCTAACGGGCCTGTATTCCGTTTTCATGGACGAATGAGCCTGAGTTATGGCATGCGATAATTTGAGCACTGTAGCGTAAATAAGCTACTACATCGGAAAATACTTTATCTTTTATGTAATGACACTGTACGAGAACTTTTCCAAAGTGTATAATTCAAATTTCAAATATATAAAATTGATATATACATTACACTAAATCAGAAGATATATTTTACAAACTGGTTAGCAATCCATTTGTTTCAGTATGTCCTTATGTCACTACACCATATGTCGATAATCCCAAAGTTTAAAATCTACAATAAGTATTTTTTAGTCAATCTAAATACGTGTCATAAAATTCAGTCACAAAGAGCCAAAGTCAAAAAGCTCTACAAAAGCCTCATCGAATAAGATTTATTTGCACTGCCAATCAAGCTCAGCCAGTTTAAAAAGACCATCGACACACCAGTTTTAAGGCTAGTTCACAATTATATTTTTTAGATTTACTGTTTTGCGACATGTTTATTATTTTTTTTTATATAACAAGCAAGTAGCAGCCTCTTTGATAGTAAGTGGACACTGTCGCCCATAAACATCTCTAAGGACATCGTTGGAAATGTTATTCGACGTCGTCTATGGTTGAGCTATACAACTGTAACTCCTGGCCAAACATACTGGAACATCTCAAATAAGTGTGGCATTCATTTTTGTTGACATGCCCTTAAAATCAGAACATAGCAGCACTAAATATGGTGGTGACTTTAGATTAACTGAATGTTACTCTAAAATCACCAAGGTAAGTTTATGATTTCCTTTTCTTCTCTGTGTATGTTTAGCTTCATTATATAGTAAATAAACGATCACTTAATTATTAGGTTTGAAATCGTATAAACGCAAATATATCGTTCACGTGAGAATCCCTTTACACCAACTTTACCAGAATTTCTATGCGCCGACACGAACTAAGTCTCATTAGGCCTCCCCGATTCGGAAGCAAATTCATTACCCGAATTAAAACTTGACACCTGATCAACTAATTATATGTAAGTTTCATTGTTTTAACCAAATAAATATATTATGAGGTAGTAAGTCCCAACACGTAATACTTAATATCTGCTTTTAACGTATAAGTTAGGTTTACTGATTTGAGGCTATAATATGTAGTCTAAGGAGTTACCCTATATGTAGGGCAATAACTGTAGTTGTGTAGTTACGTTTATGCAAGGATAGCAAAGTTTTTGTGATTCATCATTCGTCTTATTATCATGGAGTTGGTTAAACAATAATCCAATTAAAATAGGTAAGCTACATGAATGTCACACACAAAGATAAATGTTTGTCAATTTGTAAAACATGAAGTAAGCTCTTTAGAGTGTACCCAAAAAGCGGCCCATGTTACTCCTCAGTAAGTGCCTACGTGGTTGTCACTAGGATGGATTGCTTGTTTTATTTTCTATTCGTACTTTTTGTACTGGATTTACTTTGTTATTTTACGAATTCTAAGAAAATTATCAGGTGGCATAACTCTTCGTAAATTTTAATATGAGCCGGATACGGTATTTTATTGTTATTAAAATACATTTCAAAGCTATAACTTGACAAATTTTCAACTACAGTCCAGTTGAACATACTATTGAATTAAATTAATCGTTCGACATCGGGAAAATAGAAAATATAGGAGTATATTATTTATCTATAGTACATTGTTAATGCCTTCATAAATATCAATTAGAATGATTTCACTTTCGCAATACTGCCTTGACGCCTGATCGGAATATTAACAACTTTTTTCCAAAATAGAACAAAATATCGAAAACCCCACTATTCATCGACCCACAAATCCAATCTTTGCCCTTAAAAATGTGCCGCAAAATACAAGGGAGATTTGTCGTACAATCTCGGGAATGTATAGGGGATCAGCCGGGGTCACCGGGATAGCAATAACTGTTCCCCTGATCCGCGCCACCGGGATGTTGCAAATCCTTTATAGCTACCTCGTGCCATGATGTAAGTAGGCCAGTTCAACTTGTGGTATGCAGAGAAAAAGATTGGATTTAGTTTTGAACTGACTCAAAAAACAGGTTGTTTTAACCCGACTGTATCAGAAGGAAGGTAATGTTTTTCGAGCGTATGCATGTGTGTTTGTTATCTGTCTGTTTCTTTGGCACGCGCTACAGCCCAAACGGCTTCACGGATTGTGACGTGTGACATACCATTAGAATCGTCTTGGTGTGCAGAATGACATAGGTTATATAATTTAAAAAATGGCGCCTGGAAAAAGAGAAAAAGGGGGGATATCTAGTAAAAAGACAATCTAAATACTAGTTTTATGTATATTCTTAAATTTATATATTCTGGTCCCTCAGAATTCTGGATTAATTTAGGTACGTGATTATTTTTTGTTTGTAATAATATAATATACAAGCGATGTCTTGCATGAATCCAGAGATAAAATTATAATAACAATAAATGAACTACGTATCAGCATTATTCTTCGCATGAATAAACCGTGATCTTCGTTACGGTTTTGATTCCAACTCTTTGTATTTTTAAATTTATACTGCAATTTTATAACAATAATTATAATTGAATGAAAAATAATAATACAAAAAGTTAAACTTGTATGTACATTTTAATCGTGTTAAGTAATTTTAGGATTTTTTTATATAACCCATTATAAATAAAGTGTATATTTACATCAGATCCGTAAACTATTTGTGGTATATCTGCGGCACTGGCAAAGTATGGGGGATCAAGCGCGGCCGGCGGGTGGCAATAACTGTTCCCGTGATCCCGCACCGGCCGGACCGCGCTAATCCCTTATAGCCTGTGCCGTAACTAGGCGGGTCAGTTTTAAAATAGTTAAATGTATGCACGAATTGCCTGTTTTCATTATGCTACTTTCATTTGTAACAACTTTTATTGCTCGAGATACTGTTTCGAATAGCTTATATATAATACTGATAAATATACTGATAAATATATCATAAATAGTAATGTATATCTCCTTGGAATGGCAATAAGCACTTTAAAAAAAATCATAATAGAATATCTAAAAAGAAGTATCTAGGAGCAGAAATATCACTGATCTTCTGTAAATTTATCTTATTGCTTTAGTATCGTAAAATGCAACTTGTCAATATGCCAGTAACATCGTTTCCAACTTGAAGAGCAAACACCTTATTCCGTTCAATAATACACTAGAGCAGAATATAAATAACGGTAGCCAGATGGCAGGCGGACATAAAGCAAAGTGCCTATTTGAATATAGGCAAATAGGCAAAGAAATATGAAAACGAGTTATGGTTAGAATATGCCGCAGTGCACATGTTACAGCACGGCCATCTGTCCACTCAGGCCATTACAATACATAATAAATGGGCCGTTAGTGCTATAATCCCGTGCAAGTACTGCATTATGACAGAATGGGGATGTTAGTATGCACTTGCCTCACAATTGCTTATCTGGAGACTAACTTTAGTAGAAAATATATTACAATATACAAAACAAAAGAAGTCTACAAATAATTGAAAACTACCTGTGAACGTCCAGGTACAATGTTGCAGCCAACAGACATCTTTTGGTATGGACCAAAAGATGTCTGTTGGTTGGACGTCCGTGTATGTGTCAATAGCTGTCCTTGTGTGTATCAATAGCTCTAGAGAGATATGTAAGGAATCCTAGTATGGTTCTATAAGCATAGAGCATTAAAAAAAATATCTGTTTAACCCTCTATACCTTTCCATGTCAAATAGGTTCCAGTAGGATAGATTATTCATGTAACTCGTTTACAGAAATCTTAAGTTTCATAAAAATACATTGAAAAATTAAAAATATCTTAAATATTTTATTATTTAAATCAACATAGTCCTTAAATGTTACAAACTCCTACCGCAGCTGATTAACTCGACACCGACTTTTCTACATTAAGGCTTCTGTGACAAGCCATCACTTGTAACTTAATTTTCTATTCTTAAGTTCCTTAGACGTTAAGGTAAAGGACAAGTAGATTAATACGTATGATATATGTTAAATGTATCTTAAGTAACTCGCGCAATTTCAGAAGATCGAGCCGAAATCATTGACATTTAGGTCAATGGCTTTTCTTCGTCAATAAGTAATTCGTCTAAGTAAACGTCCTCTGTAGGAAACTTCTATTTCTAATCCATGTACATCTTCATATCTTTGGATTATAAAACAAATTTTTATTAAAATTAGATATTAAGCAGAAACACTTACAAACTATTAACCTATATACCTACATTTTAGTAAAGCTCATGTTACACCGTGATTTTTCAAGATGACTTATAATCGGCATTGCAACAGTAATAAATAGTCGATGAACGTATTCTCAGCGTAGCCAATACAAGCCAGTAGACTTTATTCACACATGCGATATAGCATGTTCTGAGCGACTAACGTGTCATGTTCATTAATCACTTCCAAGAGAAGCCACGCCCACACTGCTGCCGCCATCGAGAATGAAATAAAAATCGCAGGAAGGCGGGACATTAATGAGGACGCCGCAATCATACGCGGATCAGAGCTGACAAAAGCAACTGGCGTTATTTTTGAGGATTTAACGCGAATTCAATATGAGGCGATAGATATTATACAGAAATATGTTCGTGTGAAAACTTGAATATTTTTTTTTACCTTAAAATATCGTGTTGACATCAGACCGGCGGCTAAAAGTAGGAACGCAGCTAGATATATCTTAATTCTCCTTGGAAAAAATCGACATAATAAATGTAAAGATAGCATATATTTTGGAGGTTCAGAGTTGGCACTACTCAAATACTGAGTTGTTTCTACTGTAATTAAGGGAAAGTAGTACGAGTTGATCACTCGGGGTAAGATAATCCTTTGCGATTGTTCCGAAACTACTAACGTCATCTAGTCGGTTCCACGTGTTATACATCGCTCCGGACAACCCCACGCCTCAGTCAAATCGTAATGGCGACGTGAGCGATAGATCGATTGTGCCGAGAAAAAAAAGAAATTGTGTACGGCTGATCTAAGGTAGGTATGACTTTGAGCTTATGTTATTTTTATTTAAACAATGCTAAATGTAATTACAGATATATTTGTGGCTTTCTAGTATGCTTAATTTTAGTATTTGGGCCACGTGAAAATGGTCGCTTGTTTGTTGGTTATGTTAGCAAACATTGAATAAAAAAGTGAGACTTGGGTCAAGATGATTATTTTCTATATGCACGTGATGATCCCCGGGGATCATCTCGTACATAAAGATTTTATTGTGTATGCAATTTTATATGCATTTTTGGTTAAATTAGATCTCGCCTATATAGTCTCTACCCCCTACGGTTTGTCAGTCCGTCTGTGCTTTTGTCTGTATTAGGGTGGTTCTAGTCTATTATTTAAGTCAATAATTCTGAGCTATTTGTTATTTTTTTAGACAAACGTAAATAAATGAATCAATTCGCAGTCCACTATCACCAATGCCATCTACGAGTTATGCAGTCAATCACAGTGAGACATCGCTTGATGATTATAATGTCGCAAATTTTGCTATTACACCTGCAACTTTAAAACCTTTGCCACTAATTGTGGGTAAAAGAAGCACGTTAATAAAGAAAACCGTCCATACGACTGTTTTAACTAGCACACCGTACAAAAAATATTTAGAGGAGGAAAATAGCAAAAAAAAAAACAGAAAAAGAGAATAAAAGAAATCAAACAAAAGAAAACAAGAAAAATGCTGTACCTAAAAAACCACAGAAAGGCAAAGGCGTAGGAAAAAGGAAGTTAAATAAAAGGAAGAAGACTTCGTATGACACGTCTGAGTCTGAGTAAGATGACACTGAGTGTCTGTACTGCACAGAAAAGTTTTCAAGCGATAAAATACAATAGGAATACAATATTTTGATTGATCTCATTATGATAAATATAACTGGTACAAATTAATCACTAAGTTAGAAGACTGATTTATTTTTAGTCTTACTGTTGATTTTGTTACTTTTTTTATTACTTTCCTTAATTTAAAACTTACATGAGTAAGATTTTAAATAAAGATTATGTTTCACTATTGCGTATTATTCTTTATTAATAAATCTTCTTCATAAAAATATTTTTTACTCGAAATGGGGGTAACATGATCATAGGCATCATCTTACCTCTACCCGGGGGATCATCTTATCCATAGTGGTGTACAAGATGATTACTTTGTAGGGTTTTAGAAAAAAGGAAAAATTGTACTGAAACTTCAATCAATTTGTGGTTTTGAGTATGCGCACAGTTAGATAGATAAATATACTTGTAGTAAACCCATTTACTTTTGGTTTACCTTGAAAAACACGCATTTTACACCAATTCCTGCTTAAGGGGATCATCTCGTACTACCTTCCTCTAACATACGTTATTGGTAAGTGATCACTGCCATCCATGGACGTCTTTAATCAACTCCAGATAAGTTTAGGTCTTATGTAAGATTAGCCAAATGCATTGCTACCCTTGAGGAATGAGTTGGAACGAATCGGATAACTATATCTCCTTACTACACCCATCAGACAATACAGCAATTCATAACGATGTTATTAGGCAGAAATGGGTGTAGCAGCGGTGCTTCTCGGGACGATTCAAAACTAGTAATATCGTTAAAAATATTAAAATAAAAAAGCCGACTGCTTAAAACGAAATTTTTGTTCATAATTATATATATTTAATTTAACCCTTATATGAATTTTCATTTAAAACCCATATTGTCGAAATAGTAAAAAAAATCCCCTCTCCCCTCCCTTTCTTTTCTATACTATGTCATTTTTTTTTAATTATATAGCGTATGTCATTACGCAAACTGCGGAGATTCTTATGATATGTCATACGTCACAATCCGTCATGTCGCTTAGGCTGTAGCGCGTGCCAAAGAAATGGACATACATACAAACAAACATACATTCATACGCTCGAAAAACATTACCCTCCTGACACAGTCAGGTAAAAAGATCTATTACCTTTAATATTATAATTTACGGTTTTTTTCTATCATACTGGTTAATATAAAAAACTAAGCAAAATTTTATTTTATTTGGAGTCTTATATACTACGTCCGTCAATATAAGGCATTCCGTCGCGTTATTGTAAAGCCCAATCCGGGGCCTACGAAACATTCGTTTCAAACGTCAATTGCTACTACAAGTCAGAACGTTGAGCGTCAATCAAATATGTTTCCAATATTATGAGGCCACGAAATATTGCTGCATGTTATGGCGAAATTTGGTGAAATTCGCTTAAGGTTGTCGCTTGCAACGTTAAGTGAATGTTTTGAGACTCCTAGGTTTTGTTTTTTTTTTTTTTATAAGATTGGAGTAGCAAAGAAGCATGCAGTCCATGTGATGATAAGTAGACATTGCGCATATGTAAACAACTTCATAGAGAACAGTAGTTCTATCTGAATTCAATCACAGATGCGGTTCTACTTTCGAGGACTAAGATATTCGCCTAATATAAAAGAAAGTCGGCAACCATACCCTTCCACCGAAACGCAGGAAATGCTTCGCGCTACAAGTAAAATGCTACGAAAATCTGTTGACGCTACGAAATAGTTGAAGAGGAGAGAGTAAGTAATATTTTATTAAGTCAGTTGTATGCGATATAACATACGCTTACAAGTGACTCCAAAAATATTATTACCCGACTGCGTCAGAAGGAGGGTGACGTTTTTGGAGATTATGTATGTATGTGTGTTTGTATGCATGTCCATTTCTTTGGTATGCACTACAGCCCACATGGCTTGACGGATGGTGACGTTTGACATATTCTTAGAATCATCTCAGTTTGCAGTCACAGAGGCTATATAATTTTTAAAAATAGCGCCTAGAAATAAAAGGAAGAAGGGACGATTTTTTACTATTACCTATCACAATATGGGTATCAAATGGTAGCTAGTTATTATTAAAATATTTATATTACAATTTTAACTTCGACCTGGGTTAAAGTTTTTTGGCTTAAAAAACCTATGGATATTTTATACAAATATTTAACTAAACAATAAAACAGTAATACAAAAGCACTAGTCATTCTTTGTTATGGGCTTAATCATACAATTTCTGTACACGCCCAGATTAAAAAACAATTAATAATCGTTTTCATTACCTTCTACGCAGCTCATCCATATTACACGTGAGAGCAAAATAGAAAAGTATACATTTTCCTATTAATATACGCTCGACCTTATAACAAACTATTATTACATTTTACCAATATTAATGAAAATCTGTTAAGAAATAGATCTGTAATAATTTTCCCATATTAGGGTATTTACGGATTCATATCGATTTGCGAATTGGTTTTTAATAATTCCTAAAAATCATAAACTAGTAAGTATAAGAAAGTTTTTTCCTTGTACAGAATAGTAAATAAAAAGTACTATCTTCCATTAACTGATTTTAATATAAAGCTCAGGTTTTAATTTTTTTTTTTATAATTTATATTTTTCTTTCCATAGTCTTTCGTTCGACTTAATCTTGAAAAATAGTTTTATCTGTCTTTGTGTCCTCAATACGAAAAGAAGACCTAAAAGAAAATTCCAAAAAAGAAAGTAGGAATAAATTGAAGTACAAATGTGAATAT
>DWNE01004076.1:0-15712 GCA_018249875.1 Cecropterus toxeus
AAACGCAAGAACTGTTTCACGCTAGAAATAGGTGTGGCGGTGGTACTTCCCCGGTCGAACTACATTGGTTCTACCTGTCGATATGTTATATAGCGTGTTTATCTACTATCTAAGAATGAAATTGTTACTTTCTACTCGGTGAAATTACCCATAAGAAATCGTTGTTGAAATTTTGCAATTTCCACTGTAGATTATAATAATGTAGATAATACTTACTACACGACTACTAAATAATACACGCTCTTTCGCTCTTTGCTTTGGGATGTATTGATATTGCAGAAGCCTGCAGAAAAGAGAATATTTTTAAAATATTAACATTAATTGTAACTGTTCCGATGTTTTACTACATTTAATAATGACATTTTTATTCGATTTTTTTTCTGCTGTAGTGGTCCAGACTTGATACAAAAAGTATCTGTTGTAGTAAATTTTCTTGCGCGCTTTTTGTTACTGAAATGGTTACACTCGGGTGTTACGTTACAATGTTGATATTTAAATATTATCGATTTTATTAGATCAACGATAGTGCCATCTATGTGGTTCCATTTGAAATACGTATGCCAAATATATTTTACTGAAACGTCATTATACAATATACAGTAATACCCCGAAATTACGCGGTAGATGGAACTGAGGGATAACCGCGTAAGTCGAATTCGCGTGTCGGAGACGCATAAGTCGTATAATTTCGTATAAAATTATTTTTAATTAGGGCCAGAAACTGAAGAAAATAGCAAATTAGACAATAAATGTTTATAAAAATCCTAAATTATACAAATATCAAGTCATCAGCCCAAGTTATTTTGATGATTTTTAAATTGTATAAGCCATCATAAAATGCAACAAAGTAGTTTGACGACTCGAAATTTGTTTGGCTGCCGCATAATTCCCTCTCAACTTACTTATATTAATATTTGTAGAGGAAATAAGCTTTTTGGTCGCGTATACATTTTCCATAATTAACCGACTTCTTTGTAAATTGAAAATCGCGTAATTCCAATTTCTAATTCTTCTATTTGCGTAAGTAGGAGTAGCGTAAGTCGGGGTAGCGTAAGTCGGAGTAGCGTAAGTCGGAGTAGCGTAAGTCGGGGTAGCGTAAGTCGAGGTATCACTGTACAAATTTATTGTCATTGTAAATCCGTTTCCATATTTCCCATTCTAAATCTAAGATTATATCACATAAGCCACATTAGTTGATACAGTTATGTGGGTAAATGCATGTATACCGCTACTTGAACACGACCTACTTAGCCACCCGTCTTCTCTCGAGAACGAGTCTCATCGATATAATGACACAGTTATATGAAGATGAGCGTTTATAATCAAGGACATAAGCTTGTTTTGATCGTAGAAAACACATTTAAATGCCCTTAAGCGTCGTGTTGACAGGTATGGCGTTTTTAAAAGCAGTTTAATACGTTCTTGACATACAATTATACCATATTTTTTATAATACGGAAATAGTAAACGAGCATTTGATGGTAAGTGGTCGCTGCTGCTCATGTATATCAATGAGCCCCAAATACTACAGTATTACAGTAGATGTGTTGTTGTTGACTAAGTTGGAATGTCCCGGTTATCCGGGACGTCCCGACTTAGTTCTTAGACCTCAATATGCGGTACACATATGTGTGCTCTTAGCGCATATTTAAAGCAAAGTACAGCAATTTTGAAGCGGTTCACATTTTTTTTATTTTATGATTTTATTTGTATATTTTAGTAGTAGATAAATAAAACGTAGTCAAATTAACATCCGGCAACATAACCTCTGCCTTTTGGCTCCATTTAAATATTCTTGCATTTCCAATATTTATAAAAAATGATTTTTTTCATTTTCAAACAAATAAATGACGGAATAGATAAATAAAAGCAATTGAAAAATCCTTCACTCGTAAACCGTTATGTTTCCTTGATATTATAATTGTATTGTTGATAGAATTTTGATAGAACGCTTGCAAAGTTTTAAGTCAATGAGACGATTAAAAGTAGATTAAAATCGACTCTTTAGACTCGTTTACATAATTAATCAGTTTATTTAAAAAACATACATATCTCTGTGTTTATCTGTTACTTTGTAAAAGGAATATTTATGACCTAAGTACTTATGAGAGAGTTCTCATATATAATGTGTACACACTCATTTTTTAGATAAGTATAATAATACAAGAGGAGTATCAAACTAAATAAACATGACGAGTTTTCACGCGTGGCATTACCACCGTTTCGAGACAATGGCTAACGGTTCGGTCAGGTCAAGTCCATTTGAAACTGCAAGTTATTGCTATCGTGCCAATAATTGCAGTAGCTGCTATTTGCATTGTTAAACTGTAAATTTGTACGTCTTTTCGATGTCACACTTTCATTTTATTGCTAAACCCTCAATGAGTTATCTACGTTTGCATTTATTTTATAAGGTTGAGTAGCAAACGGGCTTGGGCATAGATGGAAAGTGGTCCCTACCGCCTATGACTATTTCTAAGCAACTTCATACAAAACAACGAGTCCATCAATGCTAGATGGATTAGTGATCCCGACAACAAAAATTTTCGCTTTAGATGAAAGCGGGCCGGCACCACTGCACGCCCTTTCATAGAACACAAGAACTGTTTCACGATAGAAATAGGTGTGGCGGTGATTTCACCAGTTGAACCATACTTTTCCTCCGCCTTGTAGAAAAAGATGTGAATCTTCTATAGGAGCAGGTTAACCTGGTGTAGCGTTAATTCTTCTTTCTCTGTTATTCGTTGTCGAATCGAAAGTATCGAACAAAACTAAGGGGTTGCGGTGTTAGTTCGACAAAGGGGGTACTGTTCGTAGATGATGCTATTTTTATTATGCTATATATTTAGTTCCCATTGCATTCTTGTCTTTTATGCATATTACAAGTACGAACATGATGTTTTGCAACTACGAGACGTCCCGTGACTGCTATTATTTATTAATTTTTAAGTTAAGTCGCATATATAACATGCAATACAATCAATTTTATGGTATAGATCAGTTGCTATGAGTGCAATTAAGTATAAATAAACTTGAACCTTTCACATTGGACCCTTAGCATCCACTATTTGTTTAATTACAGCACCAACACGACATTAAAGTTGATAATGACGATCATTCTTGTGGTTCCAGTGCTTGTGGTGGCAGTGGGCCTTACAAACGCGAGATGGCTCCGACGCGGCCGCTCCGAACAGCCCAAAGAAACAAGTTTCGTTGGAGAAGCTACAAATGAGTTGTCTACGGCAATTATGCAGGTAAAGGGAGATAAAAATTTATAAAGATATAGTATAAAAATGCTAAACCATTTTGTGATATAATACATACTGTATATGTCATAAGTCGTCAAACAACATACTTATAATAATAACTTTGTTACGAATTGATATTATACTCCAAATTTGTCATCAGTTTTTTTATATAAAACATATAAAACTTTTCCGTTACTGACTGCCTGACTAACTGTTGGACAACGCGCAGCCGAATAAAGTTTACTTAGAGAGTGTGGAGGTTCACTAATAGAAGATTTTTAGAACATCCACCCCGAAGAGGGTGAAAAGGGTGAAAAACTTGTATATGAAAGGTCTACACCGTTGATGTAAGTTACCTAAAAATTTGGATTTTAATTGTTTACAACAAATTAATGAATAAATGTTTCAGATTCTTTTGAAAATTAAACCTCAACCCCTTCAAAAGGGGTGTGAAAGATTGTATGGGACTTAATACAATTTTCAAGATAAAAAGCTGAAAATTGGTAAACGTAGTCTTTGAGAAAATAAAAATAAAATTTTCAAGATTTTTTCGAAAGTACCCTAATACTCCTAAAAACATGGGGTGAAAGTTAATAAGATTTTCGGTAGTTTCCAAGTGAGGGACTTGAAAATTGATGTCCAGTCTTAGTTTTTCAAAATTTAAACTAAATTTTGAAATAAAAATTAAACAGAGATTTTAGACGTTATAATGTCGTTTATAATGCTATATATTTTATAGCTATACACTTTTTGCTTGTATTTATTTGCACTTACCGCAGAGTCATAACCAAGTATCGATTCTAAGTATTTGGTTTAAAATAAAAAATAAGGAGTTTAATCGATCCTATGTCACTCAATGCATTTGATATTAACAAATGAAAAATCTGTGGATATATTTAATACGAAAAGAAGAAAATATTTGATACGAATAGAAGAAAATATTTGATACGAAAAATTGTAATTTTTCAGGGATACATCGACGATGATAAGAATATAGTGTTTTCACCACTTGGATATTCCGCTATCCTTGCTATATTGGCTGAAGGAGCTACTGGGGAAACCAGACAACAACTTTGTACAGCGCTACATTTGCCAGACGATCCGGAACTGACAAGAAAAACATTCCGATACATCATGGAGAGGGTTAAGTTCAGGAATATATACCAATTGAATCAACCAGAATTGAAAAATTACTTCTACATTTACAAAAACTACACTATAAATGATGACTATAAGAAAGTTTTGGAAGACTATTATCTTACTGAAGTCAGATCAGTAGAAAGATATTCTGATGAAGATGCAGAAGATGATGAAGGTGAGGAAAAGAAGACAGAAGATAACAAAAAGATTGAAGAACTTCCTGACCAAATGCCATCTAAAGAAACTGAAGAGAAACTTATCTCTTTCGCTGTTGAAGATAAACCTGAGAAAGTAGACATTTCTAAAGTTGAATACAAGCCTGCGAAAAACATCAAAGAAAAAATTAAGTTGGTCAAGACTTCCCCCAAAAAAGAAGAGTTTGGCGAAGAGGAGGAAACAATGGTCGCTGTTGAAGCCAGAAATCACGCTAGAAGTCTCAAAATAGTGCCAGACCCAACCGATATTTCTTCCTCGATCTCTGTAAGCAAGGTCTCAAAGACATCAACCAAAAGTATGTATTCTTTATAAACTATCGTAGTTTTTATGTAAAATAATTTGGACCTATAACGTTGTTAACCTAATATTGTTCCTAAATAAAGAAATAATTATAAACATAAAGAAATTAAATATAGAAATTATTAAAAATTGTTTCTCAATTCAATTTAAATTGAAATATAATTTTAACGGAATTTTAACAAATTAAGATTACGGAAAAACAGGTAGAATAAAAGATCATAATTACCAAATGCTGAAGTAATTTTAGTTTTAAACATTAAATGATGAGGAAATGAGAAAAATCAGAACAATATGCATAATTCATTACTATATTTTATTACTGTCCAATAATAGAACTTTATTAAAGTCCAATTTCTCATTTAAAGTGTAATTCTGATCACATTATTAATTTCATTTTTCACATACTTCGCAGCAACGAATGGTCTGATGCTGCTATTCAACGCTATGTACTTCCGTGGCTCTTGGAAGAAACCCTTCGACACAGTCGAACCTGGTATTTTCTATAAGTCCAACACGGAGAAAAAGCAATTTCCCATGATGAAAACTCGCGGTATCTTCAAGACTGCACAGTTGCCCGACCTGGATAGTGAAGCTATTCTTTTGCCATATGATGTGAGTTTGTAGTGCAATAACAAAAAATATTTTCTTAAAAAGGGTTTTTACCGATATATCTTTCATCTTCTTTGCTCGAGGCTAGTTTTAATGGTTTTATGTTAAGTTTTTGGATATGGAATCAATGGAATAATAAATAATGGGTTAACGATGACTTATGAAATAATTTATCACTTGATTAATATTGAAGCTTACTTCTTATCTTGTGAAAAGGTTTGTTTATCTATAGTAACAGTGTGACAAGTGTGCTGTTTTCATTATTCTTTTTTATGTGATCAAAAGTGGAAAGCCGTTAAAGCCTAACATAATAACATTAAATGCTATTTTTAAATGTGCTCTTTTTGTATTATAGGGTGGCCGATACGCACTCTTAGTAGTCAATCCTCGGACCAGGGATGGTTTGACTCGTCTAATTGCCGACCTGCCCGCTGCGCCTATATCTGAGATCCAAAACAGTCTCAGTGATGAAGAACTGGATGTTTCCATTCCCGCTTACTATGCCGAGACTACCACTACACCAGTGGTGGCTTTGGCTAAGGTTAGTATATATTTTTAATGATTTCGTAAAATTTAGTCGTGAATCAAACTTTGCCCAATATCAAGTAAAAATTAATTAATCGGATACGTCAACTGTAGAAATGGAACCTTAAGGATTATTTTTTTCTTCTAAGATTTATATAGCAAACGAAGATGCAGTGACCTCAAGTGGTCACTGCAACCCAAAAACATTTCACGTAGAACGGGGAATTCTATCTGAAGTAAATTATGTTGGTTTTGCTACCCCCGAGGACTAAGATGGTCGCCTCATATAAAAGTGAGCCAGCAAACACAACGTTTTACCGAAACGCAAAAACTGCTTCACGATAGAAATAGATATGGCGATGATTAATCCCAAAAAACCATGCTTGTTTCGCCATGGCGCAAATTTATTGAGTAACTGAAAACAATAAAATCACAATAATCTTGACTACAAGATATACCTTTAATCTTTTATAGGTTTTTAATAAAACAAAAATATAATTATGCCACAGTTGATACATAATTTTTATGAGTGCAATAAGAATAAAAGGAACACGTCATATAAAATCTGCAACTTATTTTATAACCACATCCTTATCTTCATTTAGATCAAGGAAATGATGTAAATTATTTGAATAATCATCTCCAAGGTACTAGTTCTTAAAGGATTTTTTTCTTTTAACGTATGCTTTTGTACGCATATGTATACTCATCTCGTACATATTCTTGCATATAATACTATATTTTTTTTGTTTCAATTAGATCGTTAATCTCCTACACCGTTTGACAGATAACCATAAAAATTACAATTTTTAAATGTTTTTATGGAAAATATTCTCATACAATCCGTTTCATTGTTTTTATATCAGTTTGGCGTAAGCAGTATCTTCGGTCGCGAAGCTGAACTGTCAGGTGTATCAGCGAAAGAAGGGCTCTTCGTACAAGAGCTGGTGCAAAACGTGGCAGTACGAATTGACAATGCTGGAGCCAAGTCCTCACTTATTGGAGGTAAGCTATTCATCCATCAGCTCTTTGAAGTCCATTATTTGATGCAGGCAAAGGCTTATGACCACTCTCCTTTCGGGATGCTTGACAAGCGTTTTATGCTTTTGTCTCTTGGTCACCTACTACGTCATCCTAAGAAAGACATAAAGTAGTGCTAACCAATCCCGAGACCACTTTAAAAATTTTGTGGGACTAAACAAAGTTCTGTTATGTAAATAATAAAACTTTAGTCAAACATTTATTAAGTTGAAAGTAACAAAACATTAAGTAATTAATTAAATAATTGTATACATAAGAAATAACTTAAATGTAAAAAGAAACAAATTGCCAAATTAAATATAAAAAGCTGCATCCAAATTGCGGTCCCAAGAATGAGTTCCCAGAACGCTGGCAACATTACCTCGTTGAATAGCAAGGCTAAATTCACTGACCGAAGAATGTACCAGCATTCTGATCATTCGTAGACTCTATCAAACGTTTGGTCAAATGCTTAAAAGTATTGTGTGAAGTGCAATCCAAATTTACTTATTATTGTTATGTAAAGGCCGTACAAACTTACAATTTATGAATGAGAATCTTCATAAAGATTGTCTGTCCTTTATATTATGCCTATTTTCTTATGTAAGTGACAATTAATTTCTATTCCATATAAAAAATTGCTCTACTTTTCAGTAACTATAAGTGTTTCTATATTCATTATATATTTATATTATTTAATCTTACAGCCTCCAACGGAGTTGTCGAACCACTGAGAAAATTGCCACTCGAAGATACCAAAACGCCGCGTCGCTTCTCTGTAGAACACCCTTTCTTGTTCTTCATTATCGACAGATTAGATAACCTCGTGATCGTTTCTGGGAAGATCGTTGACCCTGAGCCACTTTAAAACAACTAAATATACATTAATTACGTTAAATAGTTTTAAAGAGTCCCGTAGCAATTTATGCTCTTCTATATTTGACATCAAAATGAAATTATTAGGATTTATTGTTGAAGGAAAAGCAAATAATCGACTTATTTTTTAAAATCCCACCATTTCTGAACTACATTTTAAGTGTGTTATCTTACTCGTTTTTTTACTCACTGTTTTTGAGTTGCTGTAAGGACGTTGCAGATTTTCATATAAACCAGAAGCATTTGATAGCGAAAAAGTACACAGCGTAGGTTAAGTCGCCTAGTCTTAAGTTATTATTTATTTTTGTGGTCGTTGTGATATGTTTAAGATTAAATTATTTATTTTGATACAATAAGGTTTTTTTTTTATATTAATGTAGCATGCATTCCACATGATGGAAAGTCGTCGCTGTCACGCATGTATGTTTGGAATAAAACTCAGATAAGAGTTTAAAACTCCACATTCCCTTACCACACCATTTAGACCAGTGATTCCCAACGTGGCGGCCAGGCCCCACAGGGAAGCAGTTTGATAGTTAAGGGGGGAGGGGCAATTTAAAAATGGACACGATACGACTTTAACACTTTCGCTTTGGGTTGTTAATTGTTATCACTTAGGCCTTGTGTCCCGTTGGCAAAAAGACACAACATGAAAATGACACAAGACAACAAACAAAACCTTTGATTAATTCATCCGGTCATTATTTTGATAGTATTTAAAGAGCAAATGAGCACACAGTCCTTAATAATAAGTGACCATTATCACCCACGGTCATTTGTAGAGAAACCAAGATAAACATAAGGTCATACGTATGGTCCCACGTAAATGCGTTGCTATATGACAGAAATACGTGTGGAGGTGGGATTTTCAGAATTGACCACTAACATTTTCTTTATGTCTTACCACTAAAGATTTTTCGCCCGAGTTGAATTTTTCTAGTGTAGTATACGCATACAAGTCGCGGGCAGTATATAGTATATAGATTTGCCATAAATATAGGTGTATTTTGATAATTTAGAGTCCAGATTCAATAATAAAAATTATTAATTTCGTAGTAGGTAGTTCGAAAACATTAACGGACATTCCAATTAACGTCACATACTTTACATAGCGGTCACGCTGGTCGTGATCAATCGTGTGTGATTATAAGTGATACATAATTAAATAGTGTTTATAATTAATATGGATAAAGAGAATATAAATAGAATACAAACAAAGTCTAAAATACCTTTACCCTTAGATCCTTTGCCGGCGATATCAGGTCACGTGCTTTTAAAACGGGCAAATAGTGAAACAACACAAAGACATCCATTAAAAACTATTGATAATCAACAACCAAATTTAACTGGATCGGCAGGACCTAGCAAAAAGACTAAAAGAGCGATAAATACAACGGTAAATCTTTTGAAGCTTAACACACGTCATGTAACTATTAGACAAACAAGTGAGGATTTGGACTGGGATTTTAATATTTTCAAAGAGAAGCCTGAAGAAGAAAATAGTGTTATTTCAATAAGCGATGATGAAGATAACATAGAGAATAATCAGCGAGAAATTCAGTATTTTGCTGATAATTATCAAAAAAACTGCATCGGCGACTCAAGGAAAGTTGCAACCCCAGTTTTAAATTCGCTCGAACATAGCAGAATAAAGAACATTAAACGGAGTCTCAAAAGACCGCATAGTCGAGAACTACAAGGGATTTCATCTGTACCTAAACAAGATAAGCAGGAGGATGAAAAATATAAGCGGCGTTTGAATTTTAACGAACGTTTGCATGAAAGATTACAATCGCCTGATTTTTGTAAGTATTATTTCAAACCCTAATATGGTATTTGTGTAAATCTTTTATGTGTTTTAAGTGTTCTTATACAATTAGTTTGGTTCAGTTCATTATTTTCATTCACAACTAAAATTTGTTTCTGCGCTATTTTAAAATCATATTGCATTGCAGATAACCTAACAAAGACTAGTCGGATTGTTATTTCTATGACCTAAAAAGTTACAAGTTTCTTCGTATCAGGAATATATCTTCAAAATCTTAGTGACATCTTTATATCATCAAAATGAGATTTAATTTTATGAAATGTAGGTTCAGTAGCTGCTATTTGTTTTAGTAATTGTAAAAATCAGATTTCTAATTAGATTTCTTCATACTACTGCCATTTTTAGAATATTTATGTTTACTGTGACTATTTTATTGGAAGGACGTGGTTATAGTAATTTATTGACGTAACAGCATCTCGCTAAATTAATTGTACAACTTTGACAGTTTTTTTAAAGTCGTCAATCAGACATGTGTAGTTAATATGTAAATTTATACTTATTTAATGTTTCTGTTAAAGTCCAACTTGTCTTAAGGTTAATAACCAGTTAGAGTACCGAAACACGTATATACAATCTTTCGTATGTATAACTGTACCTACAAGTTATTATTGTGTCGGGTTAAGTTCGAAAATAGATGAATACAAATGAATTCATGTCCTTCGGCTACGATTAAAACGTTACGTATTTGCCTAACACTTGACTTACAGCCATTAACGTCTTACTAACTAGTAACGTCATACTAGTCGTTAACGTATCAGTCATGGATAGGATACGAAATGTAGGTAACAAGTGAATGTTTTTCGAATTTGGTTTTTGTTTTAGTTAAAAAGTTATATATGACATGTTTGTCTCGGGATTACATATCTGACATGTACACGTATTTGCTGAGCGCTGAGAAGAAGCCGATAGTTCCCCGAATTCAGAGTATAACGCGCGCCTGCGTTATCAACTGGCTGTTAAAGGTCAATGTAAGTATATTTTTCATTAGATTGAAGTAGCGAGCGATATGTCTTATAAAATCTACCTATCAACTCCATATAGAACAGAGAGAACTACGAGAGAGCATTTAATCCTCGGGGATTAAATGCTCTCTCATAGATAGTCTTGGCTTAGTACCTCTTCGGTTGAATCCTAGGGGTTCTACCGCCTTTTAAAACATTTACGTCATTTGTTTTTTTATTATTTCTAATTTGATCACTTTTATTAATTGTATTAAGTTTGATATCGAAAATGTTATTATCTTTAAGGAGTGAATATATGAGTTTTAAACTAGAAAACGTTAGGAGTTTAGTTAGTTAATCTTGCGGCATAGAATTATTAAGGTTTAAGAATTTATTCTACCATCAAATTATAATTTGTCCATGGTCGGTAGAAGTATGTCTTTCTACAAATACTTTTAATTGTGGTGGAAATAAAGTTTCGTCGTTGTGTTCTGGTTTGAAGACTTTGTCTTTTTTCGTTGCAAATCTTTTTTGTATTTGATATATGTGTTTTGTTACGTTATGTCTTACTCGTTCATGTAAAAACTACTCATCCAATTGGGCTGAAATGTTCACTTAAAATACATATATCTATAATATTTTTACTTCACATGACCTCAACTAAGAAGATCCGTCAAGAAACTCAGCGGGTTTGTCTTTTTCATGCATAACTGTCCTTTTTTATCATTTATTTTTTTACATGGGCAATAAAAGCTAGAACCAGTAGTGTATACTGTAGAAACATGTATTTTACGACCTTGACACATATACTCTTCACCGTGGCTGGTATGATATAAAAAATAACGAAACCAATACATGCACATATTTCTAGCGTAAAGCAGTTCATGCGTTTCGGTAGAAGGGTGTGGTTGCCGGCTCATTTATGTATAAGGCGACCATCTCGGTCCTCGGGAGTAGCAACGCACCTGTGATTGACTTCACATAGAACCCTTGATCTGTATGAAGTTACTTACAGGTATAGGTGGCAGTAACCACTTATCAGGTGGACTGCATGCTCGTTAGCTACTTCTATGTGATAAAAAAGAACATGTAATAGATCGTTCTCAATTTTGAACGGTTTTTAGGGCGTAGATGGTGATCCAAGCACGGTCCAAACGGCCTGTTGGTATCTCGATGCCGTGTTGGGGATAGGGTACGTGCAGTTGAATAAGTTGCAGCTTGTTGCTGCTGCGTGCTTCTGGATATCGCAGAAGCTGCACGGCCCGTCAGTGCAAGCCTCGAGGCTGGTCAGATGTGCGAACAAAGCGTTCAGTGCTGAACAGCTAATGGCCGCTGAGAAAGTTGTGTTGTATAAACTGGTAAGAAATTAAGAAATAAAAGGAGTTGTTGAATTTTAGTTACTTTTTTTTTATTAGGCGATAGAGTCAGTATACTAGGCCAGTATAGCTGACCGGGTACGTACCACCGCCATATCTTTTTAGTGTGATGCAGTTCTTGCGTTTTGATGGAAGATGTTGACGGTTCACTTTTATATGAGGTGATTATCTTAGTTCTCGAAGGTAGGGAACCATTGTTCTATATAAGGTTGATTACAGATGTACAAAAGCGGCAGTATTTGCAATCCACCATTTATCCGCCACTTACCATTACGTGAAGAGTTTGTTTGGTCCTTGGTCTGATTAAAAAAAATGTAAAGAAAAGGTGCCACGTGAAGAAGTTCATAATTATATAGTTACATTAAATTGAGAGTTTTTCTAATAGGCAACTAGATGTATAAAACCCTTCATTGGAACGTTGAAGAATATTTTTCTCTTTTTCTATTATATATTGATTTCATGAATATTTTACAATGAAAGAATTGCATGAACTAAAATATACAGACCTGACTTTCACCAGCTAACTGCATTTAAATTCGATTTTTAGAGATTTCCTCGTCAGCCGGTGGTACCCCAAGACTACATAACATATCTCTCATGGTGGTGTGACAGTTCGCACCCTGGAGAGATTGAGGTGGCTGCCACGTTCCTCTGCCTGTCTGGTCTGATGGTGGACAAGGCGCTGTGTGATGAGTATCCTTCGGTGGTCGGAGCGTCTGCAGTGAGGAATGCCTTGCTTTTGCTAAACAAGAAAGAATCAATGATGCGTCTTGCAGCGTGTCCCGTGTAAGTTTACTGTCAGGAAAAGTTTTTAAACATACTAACTTGAGACATTGTATTTTTTTTTATAATACGATGGCTACTATCACCCATGGACATCTGTAATCCCCAGATAAGATCAGGTTTTACCTGAGGTTAGCCACAGATATGTTGCTACCGCTGAGAACTAAGTTGGAACGCCCGAGGCGTCTACCCTTACCTATTCAGACCAGAACACAGCAATATATAACATTCATATTATTAGCAAGAAATAGTTGTGGCAGTGGTGCTTCCGGAGTCGAACCACAAAAAGTTTTACCACTTCGAAAAACTTAGTTTTTTTAGTTTTTTTTTTGGTTACTTTAAACAATATAATGTTTAAACATATTTACAATTACTTAAAATATAGTAAAAGAAAAAAATACAAAACAAAAAAATGAAAAACACTATCATAAAAATTATTATGTTCTGTAGTAGCATTTTGTGTAGTTTTTGGAGTTGATAACAGATCTTCAAGATCATGACCAATTTAATACGTAAATATATACTGTGCTTCAGGTTCAAGGCTATCGAGAAGAAGGGGCAGAGCATGTCCTTCGTGAGTTCAGTACAAAGAAAGGCCGTTCGATTGATGTTTGACCCTTCGTACGAATACAAAGCACCCTTCGAGCACTTCGGCTGTCGTCCATATTACATCGCGCAAAGGGTAGTCAAAGCAGCCTATGGACTTATAGACTCGAAATTACAACCAGGGTCTAGTAAAGAAATGCATAAGTAGAATAGACTTTAGTAGATAAGGTTTAGTATTAATCGATTGTTGTTCATGTTTTATGGCGTAATAGCCTTTTAATAATAATATAATAATAATATTTAGAGACAATGCGTGATAGCCTAAGACCTGCGCGTGTTGACGTCACATGCGAGTGTTATAAGAATGAAGAACAAACGAATGAAATGAACGAATAAAGTGCAAACGAGTTGGCTCCTGTCGTCCATGAACATGTTTGAGTAACTTCAAACAAAACAGGGGTTCTATCGGAAATCAATAAAAGATGCGTTGCTACTAGGATGCGAAGGACTAAGATGGTCACTTCATATAAAAGTGAACGGGCAAGTGCTTCACAGAAGGAACAACTATAATCAAATGGTTAAAAGATTTAAATATTATTAATTACAGCATAATTTATATATTTTTTACATCGATTAAATTATGTAAATCTAAAGTAAATTTCGAATGAGATGTCATATGCCACGCAAGTCTCAAATTATCGTCCACGAATTGTATATATATTTTTTTCTAGGTATAGTGTGTATTATATTTGATAATAGTATATGTTACATAAACAATATAATTAGTAGAAATCTTTTGAATAATATACAACTTATAAACGTACACGTCAGTATATTTCATTAAATAACGTCAGACAATACGAAATGTCTTATATTTCGTATTGTTTGACGTTATTTAATGTAATCTATCTGATACATAGATTGTAATGTTTAGTATTTTTCATTAATACGTTGAAAATAGAGAATTTAATGGGTATCTCGTAGCAAATATAAACAAATGTACAATATGAAGATATTTAATTGGATATCTGTAAATAGTATTATATAATTAATTTATTAGTATTCAAAGTATAGCAAATATCAAACAAATGTACAATGTGATGTTATTTAATTAGAATAGCTCGAAATAATATTATAATACTTTATTTATTACTTAATACGCAATTTAATTTATCATGTGCTTATTCTCAGTAAAATGTAGCTCACATGTAAAATTTAAATATATTGGTAAATTGTAGCAATGTTTGTTTCTTTCCTATTTCTACCTAATAACAGCAGTGTGAAGCGCCGCTGGTTTTGGTATGATAAGAGAGACGTGCTTATCCGAGACGTTTCTTTATTTCTCAGGAGTAGCAACCCATCTGCGGCTTCCTCAGGTAAGACTTCGATCTGATCTGGGGTTAGGGTTACCAATTTTACCCTCTGCGTCAGAAGAAGGGGTAATGTTTTTCGAGCGTATGTATGTGTGTATGTATGTTTGTTGTATGTCCATTTCTTTGGCACGCGCTACAATCCAAACGGCTTGACGGATTGTGACATGTGACATATCATTGGAATTGTCTTAGCTTGTAGAGTGACACAGGCTATATAATTCACAAAAAAATGGCGCCTGAAAATAGAGGAAATGGGAGGGAAGGGACGTTTTTTACTATTATGACAATATGTGTATTAAATGATGTGTAGTAAATAGACCAATCTAAATATACATTATTATAATACTTTTACTTCAATATTTTGACAAAAACTCAAGAAAACGTTAATAAGAAAAAAAAAAATCGTTTTAGGCGGTCGGGTTTTTTGTTAAATTGTTTTAATGATGTTACTAGTTTAAAGGAAAATGTAGTACCATTTATTTTGGGAGATTCCCTTTAATAGATGACAAATAGTTTTCTGAAGATTTTTTATCCCAAGTCACTATGATATAGTGATAGCTAAATTAACTTAATTAATTTTCTTCTATTCATCGCAACTATACTATTCTTTTGAATACAATATAAGATTTATTTTTTATAATAGGTATATACAGCATAGTTAGTGGACTAACATATAGTACTATAGGGTGTTCCAAAATTACCCCTATATATACCTATATGTCCCTATATATACTTGTGTACCATATGTACTATAAAATGGCAACGCTCATTGGGTTTGACAACAGATGTCCATGGGTGGCAGTAGCCACTGACCATCCGGTGGAAGGCAGGTTAGGTTGCTACTTCCATAGTATTAAAAAAATATACATATTTTTTAAAAAGTTCCTAAAATATACGTGGTTAATTCGTCAAGACATTGTTATTCATAAAA